>PVKC010000137.1:0-87051 GCA_004027635.1 Crocidura indochinensis | reverse complement strand
GCAGAAAGCCAGGTCCCACCCTAGAGTAGGGTCCAATCACTGATCAGGGTAGGATCAGGGTGGGTCCAGAAAGCCAGGTCCCACCCTAGAGTAGGGTCCAATCACTGATCAGGGTAGGATCAGGGTGGGTCCAGAAATGTTTATACATAGAAATTCCAAATCATGATAAGATTAGAAATGTTTACATATGCAACAGTTGGGGGCAGAGAGATAGCACAGCAGTAGGGCATTCGCCTTCCACACTGCCAATCCTAGACAGATTCCAGTTTGATTCCTGGAGCGACTTCTGAGTGCAGAGTCAGGAATAACCCCTGAGCGCTGCTGGGTGTGACCCCCCCCCAAAAACACACACACACACACATTATCAGATGCAAGGATGGGTCTTCCTGCCAGTTCACTCTTTTCCAGCCCAAGGCCTCTTCCACTCACTTGTTTATCCATGGGCCAAATGGTCTCCTACAGTTTCTGCCCCTCAGGTGTAGGTCTACAGTGTCCAAACTTCTGGAGTGAAACAAATCTGAAAGAGTATTCCTTTTCCTATTAAGTTACTCAGTGGGGAAGGAATTAAGCAGAGGAAATCGTTAGGGGACTCATTCAGAACTCTTTGCTATAAGATTAAATTATAATTATTTACAGGGATGGTGTCACCACTGCCAGGCAGGATGCATTTGTCGGTCTGATTTATACTTGCCTGGCAATTATGGATAAACTCACTTGGAGGCTCAAAGCATCTGTATGAAGATCTAACAGACTCCCCCCACTCTCACCCTTGCCCTTGTCCCAGGGGATACCTAGACTGGTATGAACGTTCGATGCTTCAGTTTCAGATCTTACTGTTTCTGTAAGCATCAAGAGATTTCAGGGTATTCTGCAGCAAAGCCAAAGCCACAGCAATCATGAGAGAGAAAGAGAGAGAGAGGAAGAGAGAAGAGAGAAAGAGAGAGAGATTTGGATAATGAGGCAGCTCTTCACCATTGAGAGGACCTTCCAGAGAAAAAGATCGAGGTTTCACTTAGTAGAAAGGACTTAACATTTGGGGAACAGATTTAGGAGAAGGTACCTTGGAAAGTTCCTGATGTAGCTTTTTACTCTTTTTCTGCTCCCCAAGTGCAATAATCACAAAAAGCTTTAATTAGGGGACCCAGATGTTTATATCTCATGGACTGGGAAATTACCAATTTGAAGAAATCTTGGGTTTATTTGTTTTTTAGCTTTGTCAAGGATATTAGGGGTAAACTTTCCAGTCCCTCAGAAAATTATTTCATAAAACTAAGGATAATTCAAGACCAAAAATTTAGTAAAATGTAGGGCTGAGTCCCCACTGACACTCATGTCCCAGGAAAGGCCCACGTATAAGTACAGGAATTGCTCCTGTCTGCTTGAATGGTCCATACCTTGATTCTGGGAATCCAACAATACTTGCTTTGAACAGCACAGTCTGTTACTATGGTGAACATTGAACCCTGTAACTCTGGTGTGTTGAGAGATTTGCAAGTACTTTTTAGACTTATTCTTCCTGACGTTAATTGCTTTGTATGTGCAATTGTAAATAAGTAAAAATGAGATTTGAGTTGAATGAAGGTTATAATCCAGATAGATTTGGTATTATGCTCCACTACACACTTACATGTGTGCTCACATACATATATGCACATATACACACATACTCATAAAGTCACACACAGCCACATCACCCTAATACATCTCTCCAAATCCCACACCAGACAAATACCACCAAAAAAAACCCCTTGTACATAATACTGAATGGCAAGTCTCCTGAAGGTGAAGATTCATCTTTACTTTACTGTCATGCTCACCATGAGCAGCTCTTTCTTTGTTCAGGTCTGACCCAGTCAGTAGGCTTTGATCATCTTTGAGCACTGGATCTTGAGGATGTGGAAGGTCTTTTGAAACTCAGAATTTTGAGTCTCTGGGTGGTATCAAAATGGTGTTACTAGGGGCCCGGGAGATAGCATGGAGGTAAGGCATTTGCCTTTCATGCAAAAGGTCATCGGTTCGAATCCCGGTGCCCCATATGGTCCCCCGTGCCTGCCAGGAGCAATTTCTGAGCATGGAGCCAGAAGTAACCCCTGAGCACTGCCAGGTGTGACCCCCAAAAAAACAAAAACAACAACAACAAAAAAAAGATGGTGTTACTAGAACAAGCAGGAATTTTGTTAGGAGCTGTGTATAGAGTCAGTCTCACCATTATGAAAAAGGAAATGTGCTAAATAAACCCGAGAAAGTTCTAGACCCAGAATCTATATCCCTATGTTCACTGTATCATACCCTGCACTTTCCATCCGAGGTTCTTCAGGTTTTTCCTCTGGACTACAGGAAGGAAGGAGAGAATGCAAACCTTCCCCTCATGCCCTCCTCTCTACCCTTCCAGCTGCTTCCACTACAAGAATAGCATTTGGTTAGTACCTGCAGTGTGGGAACTGAGTCTACATCCTGGTCCTAATTGGAGTGATAGGTCAAGAATGATGGATGGACTCTCACCCACCACCTCTCAACAGTTGAGCCTGGGGATAGAGACACAGTTTCATGTCTGAGAAGCAGAGCTTATGGTCTGAGCCACAGAACACATTGAAAGGGCTCAGCACTCAGTGCTGGAAGAGCGATGTCACTCTGGATTCTGAGTAGACATCATATTCCCAAGTGGATTCCAAGTAGGAGTTCACTCTTTGAGGGGAAAAGGGTAAGATGAAGCTTCTTTAGCACCTCAGGCAGGGTCATCCCCATGTGTGGGGATCTCCCCTAGGTCTTTTCATTCTCCAACAAGTGGTGTCTCACCAGGTAGAAATGCAAGGTCCAGGCTTCAGCTGATCCTACTCCTTGAGGAGTTGCCAGAATCCTTGTACTGGAGGTGAGAACTTGTCCACACCAGGTTGGGCAATGACCTGGATTATGGGACTGGATGGGAAGGTGTTGAAACTAGTCTGTACACACAGTATTCAGTTGCCTTGTTCTCTGCTAGTCTGTACACCCAGTATTCAGTGCCTTGTTCTCTGCATGGACCTGGCCAGCACAGTCATTTAGCTACTTTGTTAGAAAATACCACAAATGAGAAAAAAAAGTAGAAAGGGCCAGAGCAATGGCGCAGTGGTAGAGCGCTTGCCTTGCATGCAGATGATTTAGCACAGACCATGGTTCAATCCCACCAGTGTCCCATATGGTCCCTCTAGCCAGGAGCGATTTCTGAGCACATAGTCAGGAGTAACCCCCGAGCACCACCAGGTGTGACCCAAAAACCAAAAAGTAAAAAAGAGAAAGAAAGAAAATACCACAAATCAGACCAACAACTCTGCTCTACTCACTGCTCTATAGTGGGTGAGGGGCAAGGGTACTTGTGGGCTTTTAGACACAGCCAAGTAGGAGAACAAGGCAGAAAGCAGGGAGACATGTAGTGAGGCCACTGCATAAAATAGGGAGGGAAAAGCAAGTTCTCTGGGACACAAAGGAATGGTCTGTGATATGAGTAGAGAGTCTGTGATGAGCTGCAAGAGTGAGACAAGAACAGAGTCTGCAATGTATTGAGGGGGGGCATCTATGATAAGAGGAGAAAGTGTCTGTAATGTGCGGGAAAGTCTCTGATATGAGGGGAGGATCTATGATGAGCAGGAAGGTTCTGTGATATGAGGGAGAGTCTGTGTGACTTGAGGGGGGTCTGTGACAGGAGGCAGGGAAGCGACATGGGCCCACAGCATCTCTGAAGACTTCCCTCTCCTTTCCTTCCCTTTCCCTGTGACCATATTTATCCTAGATAGGAGGAAAAGACTGGCAGAGCCAGGGTCTTTCCTGCACACAGATGGAAGCAGCACTTATCCACAGCATCAGGAAAAGCCATTATCAAAAGAATTTCTGTGTAGATGGTAGGAACACCCCTTCCCTGTATCCTTGGTGACCACGCCTATGGTCAGCTTCTTATGTACTTCTGAACCTGTCTACCTTCATAGTTTATGTTTTTCAGCCTGGATATTTGGGCATATGCCCATATGTTCTCTAGGTATTCATATCCTTAAACTAGCCCCCTTGTTAATATGAGAGCAAAGTGCTTCCACAGAATAGTAATGTTGGAAAAGTAAGATGAGCCTGTCCTGGATTTCCTGGGAAGGCATTGTAAGAAGGCAGAGCCTGAAGGCAGAGGCTCTCTGGTCATTTTGATGAGGGAGAAAGGGCTAAAAAGCGGTTCATCACCCTATATATCTGCTGCTTAGGCCTAGTGCTGTTAACCACTGTGCCCTTCCCCCCCATCCCTGAGACACAGCATTGGGAAGAGGTCTCAGGCTGCTGATAGATTCTGCCTACAAGCTCACCATAATGCTTTGCCTACTGAGCCCTATTGACCCCTGGGTCTGAAGGAAGAAATGCCCTTCCTGCAGGGTGTCCTGCACTCTGCTTTGGGGGTAGGTGAGGAAGGCTTACAATCAGGCTGATTTTAGGAAGAAACTTCAGAGCATACCTAAGCTCTGATCCAGTGTTTTATGGCTAATTTTTTTCAGCTCATCTCTCCGTATTTCACATCAGCTCTGAGGGGTTTATTTCCTCCTGTTCCCCTTCATTTGCTTGTTTGCTTTTGGTTTTATAGGTGAGAATACAACTGCTGCTCTCCCCACGCACACCGACTACTTTACAGGCATGCCATTTGAATATTTTTCACGCAACACTCTATCTCCTCTTGAAAGACCTTATTTCAGTTATTAAGCATTTTGCACGAAAGTTGAGCCAACCAGACCCATTTGATCTCTGGGACTTAACTAGATATTTCATTCAGGAATCATTAGATTCAAATATGATTAGAACGAGAATAGCAGATCAATGGGGATTTGTAATAATAATCATTCAGTTATTTATTTATTCATTCACATATATTTTATCAAGCCACTGGCTTCGATCATTCCCGTTCTTTATGACTTTCCCCCTGTTTATTTTTGGCAGTCATTTATTAAGAACCTTCTCTGAACTAGACTTACCCAGGTGCTAGGAAGACAAAGAGACAGCCCTTCCTAAAGGATTCGTTATTCAGTTCCCACATGTTTATGTAAGAGTCACGCACCATGTAGGACTCTGGAGCTCACAGTCAGGATGAAGAAGCAGAATATAATTAAATGCTTTACAATATCATGTATTTTTCCAAGGAGTATAAAGAAGTTCCCATAGGGACTCGAAAGAGAAATGTAATAAGCAAGGATTCTTATGATTCAAGAAATAGAAACTTACCTTCAGCTGACTCATACTAAAAAGACAGTGATGGGACTAGGGATGTGGCTCCAGGGTAGAGCATTTAAACTGCATGTGAAGCCCAGGGTTCAGACCCTGGCACTGTTAAAAGTACAAAAACAAAAAGATAGCTTCTACACAGGGAATGTGTTTGGCTTCTGTAGTTACAAAATTTAGGAATTGGCTTCAGGTACCGGTGGATCAGTCATGCATATAGTCTTCTTTCAAATCTGTTTTTCTTTCTGCAATCCCATGCACTTTTTTTTTCATCATAAGGGAGCAAAGGGGACATCACCTACCCCATCCACCGTTCTGGTTCTGCTTTCCCAGAAGAAAGCAAATGCCTTTACCATCCTCCAGATGATTCTTGGTTGGACCAGATGGCTCATGTGCTTCACCCTGTGAACATTCCTGTAGTCAGAGGGGATTCTCCGTGCCAGCTCCAGAAGTATAGGACCTAGATATGGAACCAGAAGTATAGGACCTAGATATGGTGCTTGCATGGCTAACTCAGGTTCAAGCTTCCTTTTTGATCCTTGAGCAGAGACAGGAGTAAGACTTAAGTACAACTGGTGTCCTCCACACCAAATAATACAACAAAAAGCCACCTGATTAGAAGAGAGGTGGTTCACCTAAGAAAAGTCGGTCACTGGGAAGATAAAACCAAAGTTTCTGGGAGCACCAGAAACTTTGAGTTTCTATCAGCATAGAACAGCATAAAGTAGCCCTTGTTTTTGGGGTCAGTAAGTGGGGCACTGGTGCAACAGAAGAGACGAGAGTGGAATGGGAGCACAAGTCTGAAGACTGCATATCCTTCCCTGAGATTATGAGCAAGGAGGGCTCATGGACTGCAGAGCGACCAAGGTGTATTCAGAGAACAATCTCTGAATTCCAAAATCTCTGAATTTCAACTGACTCCCACATGGAGACTCAGAAACCAGCACTGACGCTTCTCTGTGGACAATTTGGACAGATGAGCAGCCTTGAACGGCAGCTGACATGGCATAGAAAAGAGAGGGCAACGTCTAAAATACCTCAGACAAAGTCACAAGATTGGAAGGAGCGAAAGGTAAAGAAAGAAAAGGCCAGAGAAGTCCAGGGTGATTCCCTGATTCCTGGTTTGATGACTGTCCCAGGGAATGGATGGTATTGAAGCAGTAGGGGACCATGGTACTTGAGCTGTCATTCAAAATCAGCACCAGCATCCCCTTTCTTAGCAATATCTCCTCCATCAGCACAGTCTGCCTTGCCAGCTCCACCTTTATTAATATCCTTCCATCATCATGCTGAATTCATGCAAACAAATGACACAGGCTCTGCTAGTGTCTGATACTGAGCAGAGCACTGAGTATACAATGGCAGAGAAGATAGATAAAATTGCTGCCTTTGTAGAACTTCCGGTCTATTTGGGGTAGCCTAATATTAATAAAACAATCTCCAAATAAATATAAAATATAATTATGATGTGAGTTCCACAAAGGAAATAAACAAGATGAGAGTTAATGGGCACAGGGACCTTCTTAAGATACAAGGGAGGGACAGCGATAGCACAGCAGATATAGCATTTATCTTGCATATGGCCAACTATGCTCAAGTGATCCTCAGCATCCTATATGGTCCCCTGAGCCTGCCAGGTGTGGTTTTTAAGTGCAGAGTAGGAGTAACCCAAGTGCCGCCAGGTGTGGTCCCAAAAGAATAACAAAAAGATACAAGGCTGGGGGTGAGTAGGATCAGAAGGATGTGTGCAATAAAACTTGGTTTGATCCCTATTGCTCCATATATCCATACTGCTCCCTGAGCCCATTCAGGGGTGATCCCTGAGCACAGAGCCAGGAGTAAGTCTTGAACATAGTTGTGCGTCACCTTAAAATTACAATAACAACAAATTAGAAGGCTTAGGATCAGAGGGATAATATGGGGTAAGGTTTTTGACTTGCCTTTAGTTAGCATGGGTTTGATCCTCAGCATCACATATGGTCCACTGGGCATCATCAGAAGTGAACCTCTAAGCACAAAGTCAGAATTAAGCCCTAAAAACCATCACATGAGGCCCAAAACAACCCAACCCTACCAAAATATATAAAAGCTCAGGAGAAGTGGTTTTGAAGGCACATGTTTCTATCTTTATTTGACTGTTGTGAAAGTATCACCATGGTAAAAACTTGTAGAGCAGGACTTCAAGCCAATTGTAAAAGTTCTGTTTGCCCCATATATGGAACTAGCATAATCCCAAGTCTGAAATTTGGTGTTTCATCCTGTCTGAATGTCAGGAGCAAGGCAAGGTCAAAGTTTCAAGCTGGCTTTAGGAAGCAACTGGCTGCTGAACTCTATGTCATCTTAACTTGCTAAGTAAGGGGCTGGGTCTAATCTAAATAGAATTCGGAACTACTCCTCCTTAAAAATTGCTATGCCCTTGCTTCCTACTACTGGCCTGTCACCTTAAAATCCTTTTAGATACCCCCAAGAAGTTGTTCTGTTCTGATGGATTCCATGAAATAGCATCTGTTGTACCTATCAGGAATCTGGCCATAAATAAGCAGCCCTTTAAAATCTCATCTTGTCTATCTCTCAGGGTTGGAAATAGCATTACCAGCTCCACTGCTAAGCAGTAGGAAAGGATTAGTGCCCTGGCATGATGCTGGCATCAGGCTGGTGCACAAGGTTTCAGGGCTCCTATATATTTCTCAGAATATCAACACAACTACTTTGCATCCATCCTGACAACTTGCTCTCAGAAAGAGAACAAAGGCCACAGTTGGAAGGAACCATTTATAAGCTGGGGCTACCCTTGCAGGCATAGTGGCTCTGCAAAAGCTTGCACTTTAGCAAAGTTCTGTGCACAGGAAACTGTGGTCAGGCAGCTGGTATGTTCCTGTTGGTTTGACTATAAGCAACAGGTCAGGACTAAGTACCTTCTCTGTGCTGGGGCCTGTGCCAAGACCATGAAGGGTAGCCGACAATTACATGCTGTCCTAGACCTCTCTGTAGGAGCTGTCAGAGGCCTGATCAGTGCTGCTAAGACAGATGGAAGGAGGAGTTCTGGGTTCTTTCAGTGGCTTCTCATTCTGGGTGGGCCTATCTTCTGAAATGATATTTCAAGTACTTTCTATGGAACGTTTGAGATCCCCATCCCCGATCAAGTCTCAAATAGTCCAAATAGTCTCAAATAGTCAAATAGTCCCAAGTTTTGTTCTGTTTACTCATGGCTTCACCTGTGGGTTTTAAGTTTCAGCTTATTTTGCTTCCTGACTTCCATAAGAGTATCCTCTGTCCTTGGGTTAACCATCAGCTTCTACTCCTTCCAGTCAGATACCTTGCTCAGCCAGAGACTAGAGTGTGGCTCCCACACACTTCCCAGGAAAGCAGGATCGATTCACACAGAAAACTCAAGTTCAATAACATGATGAAGTAGCAATGGATGCCTCTGAAGACTCTGAATCAAATGTTTGGGAAGGAACAGGTGGAGCTGGTTTGAGCTGCACAGGCAGGCTCCATTCAGCCTCTCACCCTTGCAGATTCCATCCAAATTCATGGGGGATCCACCTGGTGTTCTAAGTCTTCTGTATCCATCACTATCTCACCAGCTGCTCCTATTTTTCTACACCCTGAAACCACCTACCAGAGGGAGGATTACAGCACCATTCTCCACCTTAAATATCACCCAGATTAAATATCATCCAGTTTCTGTGCCAAACCCAAGAGATACATTTTGGTCCAGTCTTCCTGGACACTTCTTTCTACTTTCCCTTCATTGGTATTTCCTCCTTCTGGGGATTCCTTTATTTCTTTCCCTCTCTGATGATTATTGGACCTATGAAAGATCCCAAACCCCAATATTTCTACCCCATGTATTTCCCTGGCCTATATGCTGCTGCTCTTCAATTGTGCCTATTTATTTACAGCTTTGCTCTCCAGCTCCCTCTCCTGGTGTTCCCATGGAGCATCAGTCTATTAGGATGCTCTTAGAGATTGGTGTTACCTGCTGGAAGTCCTCCCCTGGATGTCTTAGCAATAGCTCCAACGCAGCATGCCCCAGTGCCTCTCATCATGGACTCCTAAGATGATGAGAGTTAGTTTCTTAGTTTATGGTGCCACCTTCTACCCCATTATCCCCCAAACCTGGGAATCCTCCCACTTTAAGCCTTCTCTCCCACCAGCCCCATCCAATTAATTGCTAAGTTCTCCCAGGGCACCTCCTCTAGCACAACCAATCCCCCAGCCCAGCCCATTATCTTTTCTTCTTTGTGCGTTGTAATAGCCTCCTTACTGATCTCCCAGCCTCTCTGCACTCTCCAATTCATCCTCCCCACTGCTACCAGAATGGTTTAATTAAAATGCATATCTGACAAGCTAAGCCTCAGGCAGAAAGATTTCAATCATCTTCCATTACAGAATAAAATCTAACACTTGATAGGGTGCCAGGCCCTTCCAAATCCAACCCTGACCTAATACCCAGCCTCATTTTTAGGGTTAAACTCTAAAACAGTTGTTTAATCCCACAAAGATTTGTTTCTTACTTGTTCCATTTGTACGTCGTCAATGGGCTCTGATCCACATTGTGATGCAGGTAGATATCCAGCTCAAAGCATTTTCATTGTCTTATTGCTGTACCACTTAGCTTATGTGGCCTTCTCCAGGGCCACAGCAGAAAAAGAGCATATAGATTTTACTGGAGATTTGTCTCTTCTCCCTCAGTTAGAGCCCAAATCACCTCCAACTCATATTCCAGAAATACCATCTGCTCTGGTCTAGCTGTGAAGGAGCCAGAAGTGGATTGTGACTGAAATGGGCAACCAGTACTTCAACCATGCCTCACATTTGAGGAACACGATGTCCCTACTCCAGTCTAAGGTTTTAGCTGCATATCTTGTTTCACTCCCATCCCTTTGACTGCATACCTTGTTTTATTCCACCCCCTAAATTTTATAATAGATTCATCTCCTTTTCCAAGCATTTATTAATTTTTCTTTTATATCACAAATAGCATAGACGCATGTTCCAATGTCTACCATCTAAAATCAATTCAAAAGGGGCTAGACTAGAGATAGTATAATAGGTAAGATAAGGCATTTGCCTTACATGTAGCTAACCTGGATTGGATCGCTGATATCCATATGGTCCCCTGAGTCCCAAAGGAGTGATTCCTGTGTACAAAGCCAGGAGTAACCTCTGAGCACTGCCAGGTATGGCCGAAAAACCAAACAGCCAAAAACAAAATCAAAACAAAATTGGTATACACAAACTTCTTCCTCTCTCAGGCTCATTCAGTTATCTGTCCATTGCCAGTACAGATTTCTCTCTGAGTTTCTGCCCAGTTTGTCCCTAAAACATATATAGTTAAGATTGCAACTGGGCCCCAAGTTATCAAACCTATATTCAGTCACTTCTTCATCTTGGTCTCTTGGCCATATATAGTCATTGGTCCTTTGTGAATTATTGTCTTCTCTTCATGGCTAATATGAGTAACATAGCTTGTGTCTAAGGCTATTTATTTGCTTTCTCTTCTACTGTTTTCTGCGTATGATCAGTCTGAGGAATCCTGGGACCCTCCTCTTCTTATAGTCTTTCCCAAACTAGCTCCACAAATCACAGATTGTCTTTTAATATTATCCATATCAGTGGTTCTCAACCTGCAGGCTAGTGCTGAGATGCAGGCATGAAAACCACTGATTTACTTTGCTGGTAGTTCTCCATGTTAGTGTTGGTCCTGATGAATCTTCAGGGCTCCATGTATATGAAGTGATAGCACAAAAGGAATGCTTCCAAGACGATTGTTAAAATTGCGTGGCAAAATGTTTATAACATCAAATTTCCTTTTTAACCATTTTTAAATGTACAATTCAGTGGCATTAAGTAACTCACATTGTTATACAGCTATTACTATTATCCAGTTCTAGAACTCCTTTCAATTTCCCAAGCTAAAGGGCTCTTTCCATTAAACCAGTACCTTCTATTCCCTTGTAACCACTATTCTACTTTCTGGCTCTGTGAATTCGATTACTCTATGTACTTTATAAAAGTGAAATCATATGATACTTGTTCTTTTGTGTTGATTTCACTTAGCATAATGCTTTCAAGGTTCATCCATGAGATAGTTCTTGTTAGAGTTCCATTCCTATTAAGGAAAAAATTCCTTTGTATGTATAATCCACATTTTACCAATTCATTCATTTGTCCATCTATAAGCAGACGTACTCATCCCCTCTCACCCCTGATTTCTCTCTCTCTCCCTCCAATTTGCAGTGTCTGGTGTTTGCGTATCAGGTTACATCCCCCAGTGAAAGGCTTGCTCCTATCACACTCAAAATAAAATAATACAACAGGTCTCCACACTGTTGGTTTATCACTCAAGCCCAGTAACCATGCCCTAACAAAACCCACCTTTCCCCTGTTTAGTGGGTGGGAAAAGCAAATTCCTTCAAGGACTTTCATACCACCGAGAGTTTAAGATCCTTAAAAGTTGTGTGGGTTGGGGAGGAGGGAGATTTGAGGCATTGATGATGGAAATGTTGCACTACTGAAGGGGGGTATTCTTTACATGACTATGACTGAAACCCAACTGCAATCATATTTGTTTTCTTTTTTCTTTTCTTTCTTTTTTTTTGGGGGGGGGGTTTGGGCCACTCCCGGTGGTGCTCAGGGGTTACTCCTGGCTATCTGCACAGAAATCGCTCCTGGCAGGCACAGGGGACCATATGGGACACCAGGTTTCGAACCAACCACCTTAGGTTCTGGATTGACTGCTTGCCAGGCAAACACTGCTGTGCTATCTCTCCGGGCCCCTGTAATCATATTTGTAATCATGGTGTTTAAATAAATATATTAATAAAAAAAAGTTGTGTGTGAGAAAAAGAGAAAGAAAGAGAGAAAAAGAGAGAGATGATCTTTTTAATGTATTGCTCAATTTCCCTCCTTAGAAAGTCTCTTCATGGGCCAGAGAGATAGCACAGCAGTGGGGCGTTTGCTTTGCAACCCAGGACCAACAGTGGTTCGAATCCCGGCATACCATATGGTCCCTGTGCCTGCCAGGATCAATTTCTGAGCACAGAGCCAGGACCCGGAGTAAACCCTGAGTACTTCTGGGTATGATCCAAAAATCAAAAAGAAAAAAAAAGGAAGTCTCTAAGTCTCTTCCTGTCCGTATCAGTAGCTCCTCATTCTCTGTCACAGCATCTTGTTAATTTAGGCTTTGTCAAGACCTGGTATATATATCAACGCTTACAAATATTTTCTATGTCCCCTCCCCATACCTGCCACTGTCTTCAAAATCTAGGAAACCCTCAGTGCAGGACAGAGCACTTAGTAGGTGTTTGTGGTTCACTGATTTGGCAGCACACCTGCCTGTGCCTCACTGGTGACAATGTCCTGGGGCTAATTGCAAAGGTTAACATGGAGCCTCTCCACCAAGTATTTTAAGTAATAACCTTCCTGGGGGACATTTGCAAATTAGCCCTGACTCTTGCTGATTACTCATCCTAAACTCAGTCTGATTAATAATTAATCAGCAAAGTGCTTGGACAAAACAGGCTGATCAGTGCTCGAAAGGATCTTAAATTATGCAAGTCACTTGGCCAGTCTTAAAAAAAAAAAAATAAGGGAAGTGCTCAGCGGTCTCCAGCACTGGAGAGGTTTGATTGCAGCTAGAGTGAGGTGAGGTTTCTCAGCTGTTTGTTTTTCCTTTTTGTCTTTCCACCCCCCCCCCTTTGACTAAGAAATCAATTAGGCTCAAGCTTGCAACCTCAGAGTCTATGCAGCACTGAAATAGAAATGTGTTAAATATCACTTTCTTTTTTGTTCCTTCCTTTCAAAAGAATCTTGGTCTAGGAACAGAGGTTAAAATTAGCCAGTTTGTTAACCAAATGCCTGTCTGGCACCTGATGTCAATTTCTGCAGCCATGTCAGTTTCAGCTACCCCCTTCATTTCCTCTCAGTACTGGCACTTTGGGCCTGGCAGTAATGAAGTGAGAGATTTGATGGACACTGCCCATTCTGTCCACCCTGTGGACGATCAATTTGCCCACAACCTGTTCCACCCTTTAGAGTGCTCTTTACCTGCAAACCACAGGGAGATAGGAGACAGAATCATGGAAGGAGACAAGCACAATGCCCCTGGATGGGAACTAGGTAACCGCTGAGGACCTTATTAGGCCTATCTGCAGCATGTTTAGTAAAAGGCCAGTCCATGGGGCTTCATCTTCTCCAAATTCCTAAGAATGAAGGGAGGAGCTCAGAAGAAGCAAAGGTCACTGACACTGGTCTCTATGTAGAAGAAATGTGGAGGCCATAGTATTTAGGATGTAAGTGAAACCCATTAAAACCTGCAGAGATGACAAGAGAATGCCCCATAGGGGTCAGATACCACATTTCACAGTTCCCCAGGGGTCTCAGTTTAAACTAGGGTGAAAAGGCTGCACTGGGGGAGCTCAGGGGACTTGGCTAAAGGAAATATCAAAGAAAGCAGTAGGAAATGGTTGTCTTCCTCTGAAATGAAGCACTTCTGAGTGCCTTTTGACAGGCACTGGGAAGGGAGAAGAGTTGACCAGATGAGGCAGCTTCCAGGAGCCCTACTGCATTAATCCATGCCAGTGATCCATGTCAGTGATACACCCATGTTCAAAAAAACCCATTAGGAGCTTAGCTCTTGGGCCAGGCGGTGGCGCTGGAGGTAAGGTGCCTGCCTTGCCTGTGCTAGCGTAGGACGGATCGCGGTTCGATCCCCCGGTTTCCCATCTGCTTCCCCCAAGCCAGGAGCGACTTCTGAACGCATAGTCAGGAGTAACCCCTGAGCGTTACTGGGTGTGGCCCAAAAACAAAAACAAAAACAAAAACAAACAAAAAAAAAGAAGCTTAGCTCTTATTTCATCTTGGTTCTGTGTTCTGTGCCCAACCTCTACTTCAGAAGACTCACCCAGAAGGTAGTTAGAATGCACTCTCGGTTCCTACTCCAGTCTACCAATTCCCAAAATCTGAGACTTGCCACAAAATACCCTTTTTTTTTGGACCATTCTCCCAGGAGTTTGGAAATTTGGAAATAGATATGGAAGTTTGAGAACCACTGTTAAACAAATTCTGAATAGAAGAACACTTTTTTTTTGTTTTGTTTTTTGTTTTTGGGCCACACCCAGTGACGCTCAGGGGTTACTCTTGACTATGCGCTCAGAAGTCGCTCCTGGCTTGGGGGACCATATGGGAACCAGGGAATCGAACCGTGGTTCGTCCTAGGCTAGCGCAGGCAAGGCAGGCACCTTACCTCCAGCGCCACCGCCTGACTCCCAAAAGAACACTTTTGAAACAGTAATACAGTGAGGATGTACTTGGGCCTGTAGAATGAATGGATTCATTCTACAAGTTATTGGTTTAGAAATTCTGAGGTTCCATTTGACTTAAAACATATTGATTATAACTGCTGCATAAGTTGGAGCAAATGCATCTGTTCTATAAAATGACACCTACTGACTCCTAACATGCCACCCCTCCAGATCCCACTCCTCTGGGTCTCTAGAAAGATCCCTTGGTTTGCTGCACCCTTGATTCTAGGGGAGACCAGAGTGCAGAAGAAAGTATGGTTTTTAGGAGTCAGTGCTGAGTTCCAATCATAGTTACTCGATAATCTTGTGGGTAGCAGATGACTGATTGTCCCTGGGCTTGAGGACAAGAAACATGGAAAATCAGGCCTGGCTGTCCCACTTTTATTTTATTTTTAAAATTATTTTATTTTAGTTTTGGTTTTGGAGCCACATTGGGTACCACTCAGGGGTTATTCCTAGCTCTGCACTAAGAAATCACTCCTGGCAGTCTCAGGGAACCATATAGGATACCGGGATCAAACCCAGATTCGCCACATACAAAGCAAATGCTCTACCCACTGTGCTATTGCTTAATCCCTGTCCTGACTTTAAATCCAGCTTGTGCTCTTGCTCCGACCTTGCATGGCTGGGGCACCTACAAGAGCCTCCCTCTGAAGCCTTTCCCCTCCCCATCATTTTCCCTCACAAAGGATCCACCCAGCCAGCGATTTTTAGGTCCCCCGAGCATTAGAGGAAGAAAAGAGCAGTATTTTCTGCAGAATGCCAGCCATGTGCTAGACATTTATGTTTATGTTTCCTTGGTATCTCAAAGTTACTAAGAAACAGACACAGCAAGGTTTCCTTCCAGAACCACCAAACTAGGAAGCAGTCACTGGAAATTGGTTTTCTAGCCTTTTGCACCTCTGCACCTCTGAATTGGGTTGGGAATGCCAGGCCTTCAAGAAACTTTGGGTGTTCTGGAAGCATCCCCCACACAGCACCCATACACATGCACACACACTACATTGCACATACAGAACACATATGGCACACATGCATACAGAGAGCATGCACTGCATGCTTGCACACACAGAACACATGCATGATAGACTATGCCACATGCAAACACACAGAACATTCCACACACTGTCACATAGAATACATACCACAGTGACATATAAAACACACTATACACAGAGAACATACTCTCTGCATATGCATATGTAAAACATAGCACACAAAGAATGTACACCTTTCAGAATACATAGCACACGTGTGTACACCCAAACACATATGGACATGGAACACCACAAAGAATGTGTGCCACACAATGCACATATAGAGCTTACCACACATGTACATGAACAACACAGTGCTTACATGGCACACGTCACACATGCATATGTAGAACCACCACACATGCACACAGAGAACACATTGCACACACACATGCCTGGGTGGGCCTGCAGCTCTGCTCCTGTTTGCTTCCTCTGCCCTTTGGGCCTGCTTGGAGAGAGCCACAGGCTGGCTCCTTCCCAGGTTACTGGGCTTCAGCAGCCCATCTGCCACTTGCAGCCAGTGTCCTCCAAGACGACCCATGAGAACAGAAGACAGACTGTGGCAGCTACCCTCAACAGAAATTGTCATAGCAGGCAAATGGCCCAAGCCATACTGTTCATTGCTAGCTTGGAACCTTAGGGTCCAGTAACCCTGGACATTTAGTGTTGTCTTTATGGATACCTCCAAGCTTCCCTGGACAGGGACAGCTCAGCCTTGATCCCAGACAAGAGGACATACAGACTGGCCTGCCTTGCTCTCTTATCTCTTCACTGTCCCTTTGGGCTTTCATTATCTCGAATATCTGTCAGGGTCCATGTGCAGTGCCTAGATCTGACTTTGAGTAGGGCAAGATACCTAGTGGCTAAGAACGAGGTTTTAGTCCTTCCAGCAGCTCCCCTTTTCAATATTCCATCTTCTCCTAACCCTGGCACAAGGTGACTCATCAAAGCTCCCCTTTAAATCTCCCCAGTCCCTCCCCATGCCACTCCCTTCCCCACCCCTCACATAGCCACCCCTTCCCTGGTGCCTGTGCAAGTAATTACATTCACCGGGAAGTTGACAAGTCTCTGGCGACTCCTAGTCAGGATGGGAAAGCTTCATTATTCTGTATCTGGAAATACGCAGCTCCATCAGCACAGACTGTGATAACACCAATGTAAAAGTTCTCTATTCAGGGGAATTAATTAGGATTCCTTATTAAAGATCCAATTAGGCAAAAGGGCATTTTTATCTGTGATCGTCAGCTGCTCCTATTTTCCTGAAGCTATAATTCCGAAGATTTTTTTGTAAAAAAAGGAGAAAAGCAGGGGCTGTGTTTTTCCTCTGAAACAACCTGCTCTTTCAGTGTCAGTTATGTCTTCATCAGGATGTGAAAATAGATTTTCTCATTCAATTTGCAATGCTTTATCTCTTCAGAGTCTGGTAATGACTCCACTCTATCCCTTTAGCAGGAACCACAGCCCCAGATGGGCATTTGGAGGGTGGGACTTTGGTAAGGAGAATAGCAAGAGAATATTTTTTCAAAGCAAGTCTCAGCTGTTGGGAAATGCCAGCTGACCCCCTTCCACTGCCTGTGTGATCTTGGACAAGGCACTCAAGACCCCTTGGAGCTTCTGTTTTCTTCCCCGTATCCTTAAGGCAGAGCATGATGATTAAGAACAGTTAGGGTTTTACAGGAAGTGCCAAAGAACCAGAAGCTTGACTAGAGTGATCTACATCTGAATTGACTCGGAGGCCTTGGGCCAGTTAAGTTACTGATTGGGCCTTGGTTTTCCAATTGGGGCAAATTTCCTCTAAGATACTGGGACATTTAATTATGGTCATTGGCCAAGTCAAGCATCTCACCTAGACAGGCATCTGATATATACCTATTTGACATGAATCCACTACTCTGGCTTTCCCTCTAAGAACTGTTTCTGCTCTCTTTGTCCTGAGTGAGCCCTAGTGTCAGGTTTTCCATTCGGGGAGACTCTAGGCTCCACCTATCCATGTGAGCTTTACATTGACATCCTATGTCTTTTCAGGATCCTTGGGACGGGGCGGGGGGGGGGGCAGCACCAAGGAGCAAAGGACAGTTCTAACCTTATCCTGTTTCCAGTCTGACTTCAGCTGAAACTCAATGTCTCTCAGGTTCAGATCCTATGATATTGGTGCACTTATGTCAACTCCGCTGATGTTTAGTAGTAGCAGTATTTTGTTTGAGGGACTCACCCAACTGTTCTTAGGGTTTATTCCTGGTGATGTGCTCTGGAGACATACCTGGCAGGACTTGGAGGACCATATGTTGTCCCTAGGATGAAACCCGGGTCTGGTGGGTACAAGACAAATGCCCTAACCCAGGCTTCTTACTGCATTATTGAAGAGAGTAGCCTCTATTTATTTATCCTAGAAAAGACCGGACTTGGAGGAACAATGGAATCCAAGGGTTCTAGAAAGTTCTGTGGGAAGTAGGTTGTAGTCTAACTGCATCACTCCATAGCTAAGGACCTCAAGGCCCAACCTTAGTCAGCCTATGTGGCAGAGCCAGGATGGGAATCTTGGCTCATCACTGTTATGTCACCTTCCATGTTTCCAGAGAACAACAGCATGTCAACTATCATGGAGAGAGGCACAGCAGTGTTTACTGCTTCAGGATCTGTGTTCACGTCCACCCTTCTCTTTCCCTAGCTGCTAAGCTCACTCTCCATTGTCTATGTGAAACAGATTCTCAGTTTACCTCCTGGAGGAGCCACCTCATCTCTGTGTCCTCTCACCTTTCCTCATTACTCTAGTCAACACCCTATTTTTGTTTGTTTTTATTTTATTTGGGGACAGGGAGTTGGACTAAACCTGGAGGTGTTCAGGGGTATGCCTGGCTTTCTGCTCAGGAATCATACCTGAAGAAGCTCAGGGGACCAAAATCAAATTCATGTTAACCTCAAAAACAAAGGAACAAGCAAAAACACTGTCTTTAAAAGACACTGTTCCCCATATCATAAGACCTTTCTCTCCTCCATATCTTCTCAAACCTTACCTTATCCTGTCTCTCATTCTCTTTTACAGTCACATTCCCCTCCTTGATGTTCCTGAGAGAAAACTCCAGGGTTTGTCCCCTCAGGCCCTTTGTAAACCCTGCCCCTCCACACCATCCCAAATGTTCTTCCTTGCTTCAAGAATCACCAGGACTTCATTCCACACAACCCTCAGCATTCCTACCCCATCCACATTCTACAGAGGGCCTCCCTGACCACATGGGCACTTTAAGAAACACTCTTCCCTTTTTATGGCATCCTTAGTCTGGGTGTTGAGGGAGCCCTAAGACTTCATTCACTCCCCCTGTCTCCTTCCTAGCTTGAAGAAATGCAGCAGGGAAGAGATATGAGTTTTTCCCAAAATTCCTGGAACCAGTGTCACAGGTACTCTTCAGGCCTGCTGAGGCAGCTGTTCTGTATCCTGTGACCCCAACTAGATTAGGGAGCACCTAGAGTGCCACAGAGACCACATTCACGACCTGCATCCAAAAGGCACAGTGATCAGGGAAGTGTGCTCCCAGAAGAGAGCATAGTCTGGGCTGAGAACCAAGAATATCCTCGCCCTCTCCACACCCCGCGCCTCCTCCCACTTCCCCCCTGCCAATTCCCCCATCAAATAATTCCTGATAATGAAGTTAGGATGATTCATTGGTTTTCTGATGAGCGTGAATTCATCATCAAAATCTACATATTTCAATCCCTTGATATGTGCTCTCAGATTCCTAAACTGATTAATATGTAAAGTGCTTTATCCAGTGACTTAACAAGAGAAAACCCAGCTGGTTTTAGGGGCCAGCGTGGTCTCCACCTCTGGGGTTCTGGGGCTGCTGCTGGGTTGGTGTTGGAGATGACACAAGAAGCTCATTGGGCAATGGAACAAGATGGCCACAGTCCACAAAGGAGAGAGCATGGGCTGCTGAGAGTGGGTGTTGAGGCCCTTACCTGCAGAATTAGAGCCTTGGTCTCATCCAGGTGGTCCAGGCCACACAGTTCCTCACTTTCCACAGATTCAGGGAGGCAGAGAGTAGCCACACCTCATGTCTTGATCCCCTTTTGATCTTACCTAGGGACAGACTGAGTGACTTTCCTCTCCATGTCATTCTGAACCATGTTCCCAACTCTAGAGAGATTATTCTTAGCAAGAGGATCTGAATGTGCCTTCTACAACCTCTGCCCCAGGGACTCACCTTGCTGCTTCCTCTGGTATCTGAGGTGCCTTGCAGGTCAAAGAAACCCCCCTAAAACTCTTCCATCCTGTTCACCATTTACCCATTATTCTACTCTACCAGGGTCAACTGCAGGCCCAGACAGAGCCAACCTTCTATGCTTTCTCAGACCTCCATTACTGCCTCATATCCCTAGAGCAAGCCACCTCCAACCTTGATCTCTCTCATTGGGGAACCTCCCACCCAGACACGCATCCTCAGACCTCATAGGCTCTCTGCCCAGCTGCTGTGGTGGCTGACTTCAGGAGAGGCTGTTTATTTAGCGGAGTGCCCTAAAAAGTGAGACGTGGGTTCCAATATCAGTGCTGGGATTGGTCAACATGTTTTGCCTCTCTGGGCCTCTACTTCTTTACTTTCCTAAGAGGACTCTCAGGAAGAGTACTTGATAACTCTCAGGGATTTTAAGGGTGTCATTAGAGCACAAAGTGGCATATTCCATCTATCTTGCCCCCATGGCTGTTATTCCTTCTCCTAGTCACTCCCTCTGGAGGCAGACTCAGGAACACCCATATTTCTAATGGGAAAAATGAAGCTCATAGACTTTGAGGCTGGGATATGATGGGAGTAAGCCAGGAAGCATCTGTTCTCCATAGAATTCCCTCGGGCTTCTTTGGAGCAAGAGTTGGGACCCCACAGAAGATGGAAATTTCCTGTAGGACACTTACTCTTTAGGAAATGAGGGTCCATCAGGTGACCTGGACACCCACACAATCAAAGTAAGGCTGCTACTTGCACATCATGAATCTAATGTTGGAATTCTTATTCCCCTGGTTCCAGCGATTGTCCTAGTTTGGATTTTCCCAGAAGCTGAGAAAAGAGCTCAAGTGTGTGTGCCGTTCTTGGGAGATACAGGCAACACTAGTGAAAAAAAAAGGGGTGTCGCAAGAAAGAGACCATGTCTGCTCACAGGTCTGAGATCTAATCCCATGGAGAGATTCTGGGGAAACTACCCAAGTTTCTTAATAATTAGACTACTTAGGAATCCAGGCAGAGAGCAAGGGAGCGTGGGTATTTAAATACCATTCATAGAAATTGCAAAGGAAAAAATAAATAAAAAAGGGGGGGGGGCCTGGGAGATAGCATGGAGGTAAGGCGTTTGCCTTTCATGCAAAAGGTCATTGGTTCGAATCCCGGTGCCCTATATGGTCCCCCGTGCCTGCCAGAAGCGATTTCTGAGCATGGAGCCAGGAGTAACCCCTGAGCACTGCCAGGTGTGACTCAAAAACCAAAAAAAAAAAAAGGGAAATTGCAAAGGAGTCATGCTCTTGAGGGTTAGATTACCTTGGCCCCCAAATCTCTTGTGCACATGAAAACAGTAACCTTTCATGAGAAAAATGCCCTAAAACACAGGGGTGTAAATACCGGTCACTGGCAGTTAACTGAAAGGGCAAGGATTATCAGTAAGATTCTATCAGCACCTGCTACAGATTTAAATTGGTGTAAAGACTGTAAAGACTGTGTGGAGATAAAGGAAAAGGGCTGGATCACTTAGGGTCTAAGCAGCTTTGAGATGGGCCCCAGTTTACTGGCCATGATTCAAGGGGAGGAGAATTCCCTTGAGGAACCTCTGAGTCTTGGGAAAGTTCTGGAAATCTGTAGAAAACAGTGGCTCTGGTGAAGAGGGCCAGAGGGATTCCTAACTGTGTTGGGTAGCCCTATTGCACACACACTGGCCAGGAGGAGACGTGGGCCCAGGCAGTGAATGTCCTTTCAGAAGAATAGTCAGCAAAAAGGACACCCAAGTAGGACCAGCCCATGATATAAAGTTTACCTAGAGAAATAATTACACTAACAACTATCCATGACAATGGTACTGAGTGAGTGAAATAGAATGCCTGTCTCCAATACAGGTAGGGGGGTAGGGAAGAAAAGAGATGAGAGGCTTTGGTGGTGGGTATGTTGCACTGATGAAAGGGGATGTTCTTTATTTATGACAGAAACCCAACTACAAACATGTTGTAATCATGGTGCTTAAATAAATATCTTATCAAAAATAAAAATCAAATATCAGCATAAAAATCTGTAAATGAGACATCGAAGTTAGTGGATATGTTGATTGCCTCATTTGTTTGTCAAAATAAAATCTAGTCATGAAAAAAAATAAAGCCTGATGATTTGGAAACTCAGGTACAGGAAAGCGTGTTTTGTAGTTACAGAACAACACAACCCCTGGGTTCAGTTCACCCACACACCCACAGACACTCACACAACCCAATTATTCACAGGGATGCAGGAGTCTGATGTCAACATCCAAATCTTTTTGGAAAGTTTTGCCTTTCTGGCTGTGCATCCAGTGAAGTTGTTCTATTTCGACAAGTTGTAGGCACCAAGGGTTGAAGTCACAGAATTCATGCATACTTGAGCAGGAACGCCCACTCGGGGCCTTATTTTTGGCACACCCCAGCCTTCAACTGCTTTACTTTGGGGAATTATCATGAGAAATTTCAGAGCTCAGCTTGGGAAGACGGAAAAGGGCTTCAAGTTCAAACACATTCATGACCCATTTACTCTTGTCAAGAGTGTGGGTGTAAGTGCCTCTGTGCTACACTTCCAAAAACTTCACCCTCTCCCCTCCTCAGGCCGGAAGGCCAGTGGGAAGAGGTCTGGAGCACCAGTGAGATGGACAGTCCTTTATCTCTCTCAGTATTCTGCATAGGGGACACATTTTGGCGTCAGAAGGGTGCTTGAGACAAGGGTTGCTCAGCAAACGCTGAGACTGTCCCCCATCCTTTTCTCCATATCATTTCAGTTCTATCTATTTAAATTCCCTCTCTCCCTCAGCCTTTTAGGTTGAACCAGTCAGAGATAGGATCCGGATGTTTCCATTTCAGTGGATATGGGTGGCATATGGGCTGATCCATTTGTATGTTAAAAAGTATGTTCTATGTATTGTACATGGAACACTTTGCCAGGAAGCCTTTGCTGACCACCTTTAAAAGGGTAACAGCAACCCTCTTTCCAGGATGCTTTGTTGGCTCTTTTCCCATCTTTATTTTCTCATTTGCCTCCTATAAATACTCTCAACTCCACAGCCAGGTAGCTAAGACCCTGTTTCTTCTTCTGTCACCTGACTGGCCTCAGTGGAATAGAGGAAAAACACAACAATTTTGCTGACTTGATTTCTAGCAAACAGGAGACAGTTTAAAAAGAATAGAGAATATTTACTTTAAAATATCTTCATTGTGAGGATTATATCAGAGACTTTTAAGAAAATTAAGAAAATCTCGGACCAGTCCACAGTGGAGGGTACATTTGCCTTGCACAAGGCTGACCTAGGTTAAATACCTGGCATACCATAGGATCCTCCAAACACTGCCAGGAGTGAATTAGAAGCATAAGGTCATTAGTAACCCCTGAGCATTGCCAGGTGTGACCTCCAAAAAACAAAAATGAAAAATGAAAAAAAAATCCAGGTAAGCAAACTCTGGAGCATGAGCATTTTGATATGATTCTTTCAATTTTTTTTCTAGTCTGGCTTTGTTGTTTTTAATTTAAAGAACTTTGTCCTGGGAATATAGATACACACACACACACACACACACACATATATATATATATATATATATATATAAAATCTTTGCTGCTATTTATAAAAACAATCTAGGCTTATTGCAAATAATTCAAAATGCCCCCTAGAGTACAAAATAAAATGTTTAACTCTCTTGTCTATCAAGACCTATGCTTAGTTTACTCTTCTTGGAAGCAAATTTTCTTTTTGTTTGTTTGTTTTGGGACCACACCCGGTGATGCTCAGGCGTTACTCCTGGCTGTGCACTCAGAAATCACTTCTAGCTTGGGGTACCATATGGGACACAGGCAGATTGAACCACTGTCCATCCTAGGCTAGTGCAGGTAAGGCAGGTGCCCTACCTCTTGCACCATCGCTCCAGCCTCAAGAAGCAACCATGTATTAACAAGTTGGTATGTAGCTTTGTAGACCTATCTCCATACCTATACACAAACACAAAGACAGATGGACAGAAAATAGGGGGGCCCTTAAATGTGTCATATATTCTATAGGATAAAACATGTGTCTTTTCTAGATGTTCATATTGTTTTTTTTTCTTCTTTAGTTTTTGAGCTACACCCAGATATGCTCATGACATATTCCTGGCTCTTTGCTCAGGGATCAGTCCTCATGGGGCACAAGGGGCCATATGTGTTGCTGGGATAGATCCAGGTCAATTGCATGCAAAGGAAGCACCTTATCCATTGCACTATCTCTCCAGCCCCTGCCTCATTATTTTTAAATAATCATTATTATTTTTAATTTTTATTTTTGGATCATACCCAGCAGTGTTCAGGCTTCCTTTTGGCTCTGCCTGTAGGCATCATTCCTAGAAGAGCCTGGAAGATTATATGTAGTACCATGGATCAAACCCAGGTTGGCCATGTACAAGGCAAGCTCCCTAGTCACAGTGCTATTTATTATTCTGGCCTCAATATTTTAATAACGATTTCTAATACTGCATTCTCTGCTTTAGATGGTGCTACAGTTAACAACTTCATGGTTATATCTTGGTACATATGTCAGAATATTTATAGGATAGTTTCCTCAATGAGTCAAAGTGAGTTTAAGTATAAGAGAGTCTTTTGAAAAAGCTGTACTGGGGATTGGAGTGATAGTATAGTGGGGAGAGGGCTAGCCTTACACATGACTAATCTGAATTCAATCTCTGGCATCCCATATGGTTCCCTGAGTGCCACCAGGAGTGATTCCTGAGTGCAGAGCCAAGAGTAACCCCAGAGCATTGCTGGGTGTGGCCTCAAATTTAATAAAAGAATTGGGTCATTTTCACCTTTCCATCAAATCAAATATGAGAATGGATACTCCCTACATCCTTTCAAATTTTTTCCTGTTATTTTGTTTTCACTTGCTTCATTTTATTTATTATTATTTTTACTTTAAACACTATGGTTACAAGGTTGTTCACAATATAGTTGTAGTTTTTACCACAGATAAAGTTGTTCATGATTGAGTAACAGTCATACCATGTACAACAACTTTCACCAGTGCACATTTCTTGCCACTAATGTCCCATTTCCCTCCCACCTACCCTTATCCACATTCATTTTATACCTCACTGTCTCTCTCTCTCTGTCTCTCTCTCTCTCATTTTCTCTCTTCCTCTCTCTCTTGTATTTTTTGTTGTTGCTTTTTGGGCCACACCTGATGACACTCAGGGGTTACTCCTGGCTGTGCGCTCAGAAATCGCTTCTGGCTTGGGAGACCATATGGCACACCGGTGGGAATTGAACCATGGTCCATCCTAGGTTAGCACGTGCAAGGCAGATGCCTCACCACTTGTGCCACCACTTCGGCCTCTCCCATTTTTTGTTACTGTGATTAGCACTATTGCTAACTAAGGGTTAGCATGCATTCACATTATCTCCTTTCAGCACCCAGCTCTTTTCTAAAGTGATCGGTTCCAACTATCACTGTCATAGTGGACCATTCTCTACCCTAACTGCATTCACCGCTCTTTATAGATTGGTCATTCTGATCCTCCTCTATTGTCTCTGAGTATTATTACCATACTATCTATTATTTTTATGCCCTCAAAATGAGTAGCTTTATTCTGTGTTTCTCCCTTTCCCTTTCAAAAATTTTTAAAAAGAAGTATGCATTTTTTGGATTTCAAGTTATTAGCTATCTTTAGTTATTAGTAATTGATACAACTTTTATGTCTTTGTAGTCATTGATACTCCATTTTTCAAACTTCCTGTATAAGTCTTCATTTACTTTTCTATTGAGATGTACATGTGCCTATCCTTTTTTGAGGAACCTTTTGTAGAGTTTTGATATTAATATCACACCTGTTTTCTCATTCCCTGCCCTTCAGGATACTCTAACAAAAATACCATAAGCCAAGTGATTAAAAACAACATGAATTTATTTCTCTTAGTTCTGTTGGCTGAAAAATCTGAGACCCAGAAGCCAGCAAGCTTGGTATTTGCTTCCTGGTTCAGAGATGGCTGATATCTTGGCTTTGACCTTTGGTGGTAAGGTGATGGGGATAAGCTCCATCTAGGGGTTCTCTTTATCAGGACTTCCAAGGACTCCATCCTTCTGACCTCATACCCCTCAAAAGCTAGTGCATTTGCCTCTAGTCACCTCCTACACATACATTGGGAATGAGATTTCTAGAGAAATCCATAGCCCTCTCTTTTCCGTGGAGTACAGCATTTCTATCTGTTGCTAACTGGCCTGCTAGCTTCATTTTATTCTTTCTCCAGGCAGGCATTTTTTATTTTTAAGTGATCAAACCAGTTGACCTTTTCTTTGTGACTCAAGAGTTTTGTGCCATGGCTAGGATTATCTCCCTTCTTGGAGATTAGAAAATCGTCTTTTCTCAAGAATGCTGTTTTATATTTCATACTTACTTCTTTAATCTTTCTGAATTATATTTTGTTCCAGGTGAGAGATAAAGTTCTTACTTTTAGTTCCAAATGAATAATAAAATTTCTCCAAGCCTTTTTGATTTGAAATAGCCCAACTTTGCTATTATTTTTTCCTGTGTCAGTAACACACAGTTTCTATTACCATAGCTTTAGACTAATTTTTGGTTTCTAGTAGAACAAGTCTTCCTGTCTCATCATTTCTATTGCTAGTGCTATGGAGAGAAATTTACCAGATAAAATTGTGAATAGGATTTTAGTTTTCCCTAAGAGATTTTATTGTGATTTTGATTAGATTTTCACTGAATTTGTAGGCTATTTTGGAATGAACTGGCATTTTTACAATAGCAAATCTGCTTATATAAGACTCTAGTATACTTTACTTTCTTCAGATCATTGTTAACATTCTTTAATAAAACTGTATATAGCTTTACTCATTTATATCTAGTAAATTTCTTGTTAGGTTTATTCCTAGATAGTTTTAGAGGTGTTACTTTTTTTGTGAACACTACTGTTTTGTCATTGTATTTTCTAATCGTTTATTGCTGGTAAATAAGAAAACTATTGATTTTTTGTACAATTCTTCTTAAACTGGCCATCTTCACTGAACTCCCATTAACTTTAATAGTTTTTAAGTTGATTATTTTAGATTTTCTAGGTTAGGCAATCCTATGAGCTTGCAAGTAATACAATTTTGTGTGTGTGTGTGTGTGTGTGTGTGTGTGTGTGTGTGTGTAGACCTTTGTTAGCAGATCTATAGTGTGTTAGCATTTCTATATTGGAGGCAAAAATAGTTCTCTACCACCTCTGATACACTGAATCCTGTGCTGCAGATAAACTCACATAGTAACATTTCTAAAGACTATGTTGCCCCATTGTAATAATTTTTGGAAATCATATATTGAATAATAGTGTATTTAAAATCTAATGTAATTTAGAGGGTAGTGGAAGATAGGCCCAAATGTGGAATCCTGGGATTTTTGATCACATCACTAGATGATGCCACATGTAACTTTGTATCCTGTTACTTTGTGTTTATAACACTGACACTTTTTTTCTATGTCATTATATACAGCTTCAGTCCCAGGATATTCCCTTAAGTGAATAGATACACTTAGATCACCTCCTATTGTCCATGTTTTAAGTATTGCTGTGAAGAGAACATTGTTATAGAGAAAGTTATCCCTTCCCCAAATTTATCATTATTTCTTTAGGAGCAGTTTCCAGAATGAATATTTTTTAAGACTCTTGATTCTTATTGCCAAATTTCTTTATAAAAGCATTTGATCATTTTACACTGCCACCAGCATTGTATGAATGTCTGAAGAAATGTAATTTTTAAAATTAAAGATTATGAAATGTGTCACAGAGAAAAGAGAATATAGGCTTTGGGGATGGATAAGACAGTTTAAATCCTATTTTCTTCACTGACAGATTGAAGAAAGGCTCTCTGGGCCTCAGTTTCCCTCCCTTTGAAATGTATGGCTAATATCTTCTATAGTCTTGCCAAATGCTGAAAGAGGAGCAAGAGGTGAAAAAAAATCAAGGTTTTGCAGGTGTCCATTTCATTCATTTGTTTGGACTGTTTGCAAATGTTTTTATTTGAGGATGCTTTCTAAAAACTATGTGTAACTGAGGGACTTTAGCCAAGGTTTTCTTGCTAAAAAAACATACCTTTCCATCACAGACCGTGACCCCCAGAAGCCAGCCTTAAAAAAAGAAATTTCCTATGACCTTCCCCTCATGGTCCTCACAAACTTCCTGAGTTCAAAGCCAAAGCCCTTGTTCTTGGGAGAAAGTGACTCAAGCTTTGCAGATACCTCTCCTAATTCACTGCCTGCATCCTCTTTCATGCCATTTGCTGATCTAGGAAACTGTCATCCACTCAAATTCCTTGGCTGCCAAATCCTATTAGTTCTGCTTCCCAAATATCTTTACAAATTGTTCCTTCTCTGAAACACTGATCCTTCCGACCTCATGTGGGTACTCTCATGCAGCAAGCTTCAACCAAATTGAATTCAGAACAACTCCACACAAGAGTCTAGAACTGTACCCTCCCCTCTGTCATCCGTTTTGAGCCGTAAATCACCTAACAGTCCAGATCTGGCCTTTCTGCTTCCCAACTATAAATCCTTCAGGGGCTGCTGCTGCCCAGGAGGAACAGTTTAAACCCCTTTGCTCAGTGTTTGGCCCGCCTACCGGCTATTATACCTGCATCATGCATTCCACTCTTGCTGTGTTTGTGCATGAGACAGTCATTAAGTATCAAGGACCAGACAAGCTATAGGAGTAAATTGTGGGTTTGTTTCAAGCTTACCATTCCGGAATAAGAATTGTATCCACCAACACTTTTTATATTCTTTTGAGGCACTTCGTGTTGTGCCCAGCATTTATATGATTAGTCTCTTGTTACCATTTTGGTAACTCTTTAAGGTAAAGGGCATTACATTCAGTCCCCTCTTACAGACAAGGAAATCAAGGCTTTGAATGTTAACTTAGGATGCTCCAGGTGCCTCTGCCTGGAAGTTATAGACTATATTTTCTGTTTCTGGAGTCCATGTCCATCACCCAAAGTATCCTTTTTTTTTCTCCCACATGAGTTCCTGATACACTGAAGTGCTAGTATCTTCTCTGTAGAGCTAACTCATAAGACATCGGGGTAGAGATCTCAAAATGAGCACAATTATAAAACTTGCCACTAGACAGGGACTAGCTGAAGAACTTGGCAAATTAGTCTTGCCCCTAGGTGTTCCTGGGCTGGTCATCAATCAATCTGAACCCTAGTTACAAGCTCCTATGGTTTGTTTTACAAGAAGACCCTCTGCCTTTCTCTCTGGACCTTGCACAGTCTGCCTTTCTAGGGTGCATGGTCTCCACTTGATAACAGAACTAAATTAAATTGGATTGAATTGAACCAAATTGAATTCAGAAGCAGATATTCTCCAGCAGTGACTGGGATTTGAGTTCATTGTTGTCCTAATCATTTTGTGGTAGATAACATTGCCTCCTCCATAAGCCAGCCTATATACTGAGGTGTTTGAGGAAAGTAGATCTTAAGGGGCCTCTGTGCAGAAAAGGTGACCTTGGCTGCAGAGATCATTGTTCTTTGATGTTCTTCTCTAATAGGTCTAGGAAATCAGACAATCTAGGCTCAAGAGCCATCTGTACCTCTCAGAGGACTGCATGACCTTGAGCAAATTATTTAACTTTCAGGCCTGTAGTTCAATGACTATCTATGTCCTATGGGGAATATGACATAAAACATCCTATGGAGAGATGATTCAAATGAGAAATTGAACGTAATGCTCTTACTATGCACCATGCAGACTGTCTGGTCCCAGCTGTCAGCCCCAAGGCCAATTATACAGAATTTCCATGAGCTGCTCCATGTGCCCTGCTCTATGGACAAGTACACATGAGCCTCATGAGCCAGGGAGGAGAGATGGTGGTGGAAGGAAAGATTGGCATTCCTCAGAAAAGCAGTATCTTGAGCTCTCTTGGAGGATGTTGACTCCTCCCAATTCACTGCTTGAATTCTCACTGCCGTCAACCTAGCAGCTAGCAATGCAACTGGAAGGATAAGAGCTCACATTTTTTGGCAATCATTGTAAAATTATCATTGTCTAGAATGTCTCCACTTTCTGTGCTGAGTTGGATTGTGAGGTGGAGCAGTAGCTGCAACAGTAAGGCCAGGACAAAGGCCAGCGATTAGGAGTCTGGACAATGGGAGTAGCCAGCAAGTGTCGCCAGGCTCTGTGCTAAAAATGTGGGGAAATTGATAAAGGATGAGATGAAGAGGTTGAGAGAGTTATTGCTTGTTTTTTATTTGGTTTTTTTGTTTGTTTGTTTTGATCTTTGGGTCACACCCAGCAGCTCTCAGGGGTTACTGCTGGCTCTACACTCAGAAATCACACCTGGCAGGCTCAGGGGACCATATGGAATGCCGGGATTCCAACCACCGTCCTTCTTCATGAGAGGCAAATGCCCTACCTCCATGTTATCTCTCCAGCCCTGAGTCACTGCTTTTTTAAATGTTGTTCTGAGGGCCATGAGTATGAGCCACTGAAAGGTTTTTGTAGTAGGGGAGTGACACGATTAACTGTGAATTTCTGAAAGATCTGCCTGACTGCTTCTGGAGAGCAGGATGGAGTGATGCAGGGCAGGAGTTGGTATTTGGTGCAATAGCTTATGGGAAAACCTGTAAGGTTTAAACTAACACAGTTGTAGCACAGACTGCAGGAATAAGGGAAGACTGAAGAAATGCACTTGGTTAATGTTCCAGTGAGTCTGAGGGATAGAGGAGGAAAGTTGACCTCTACTTTGTGGACTTGAGCAGCTGGTAGATGGCACTGGGTGGTACAGGGAGCCTGGTCTATTAAGTTTCTGACACCCAGGGGACCACCTCAGTAGATGGATCTGAAGTCTGAGGAAGGATGTATGATGTAAATAGACATCTGGGAGCCATCAACACAAAATTGGGTGCAAAGAGAGAATTTGCAATTGGAAGAATGCAGGGAAAGGAAGTGATTGAGAAAATGAGAGGATGAGAGATGTGCTTGATAGGATTTACTGGTGATCCCAGAGGCACTGATGTCCAGTGGGTCATGGAAAGACTGGAATGGAAAGGTGGTCACCATGTATCTGCTGCAGTCACAGTGACTCTAAGGGAGCTATAGTGTGCTCTTAATATTCTGTCAGTCTGACTGAAGCTCTGGTGAGTCCCAGTCCTGTCTACTTTTCCATTTTCCAGGTGATGAACCTTGTCTTGATGCTATTTGAAGATCATAGAATAGGCCTAGATCTCCTTGCCCCACATTTCAAGTTCATAGTTATGAGAAGCAACTTCTGTCTGAAAGTGAAAACATGAGTGAGACACTCGAATTAGGGATCTTGTGTTCACTTTAGAAGCAGGGGACCTTTGGGGAGTCTCATCTGGGTTTTTTATGGACCCCTGAGTGATCTTAATATGATCCCAAACTCTTCGCTTTAAGTGTGACCCAGGTTCTTGTGATCTAATACATTAGAGAGAACCATTGAAAACTCTTGACTTAGATGCTATCAAAATGTGAATTCACATCTACCAACCAACCACCATTTGAAATGTTCATTTCATCATCGCTCATTTCATCATCTCTGCTATCCAGTGAGGTGAAGGCATCACCATCTATGGCCTAGGAAATAATTTTAGAAGCAGAAATGTTTAACACAATTGCTCAAAGACACACAGCTGACTGGAAAGATTAGCAGAATTAGAATTAGAATTGTAGCTCTCTCCTTGGGCTTCCAAGCCTAATAGCACACACCATACTCCTACTCTCATCTAAGAAGAAAATGGTAACTGTTTTCAGGTGGTGTAATGCTCATTGCATAATTGGTAGAAACTATAACTGTGAATAGTTGTTAAAGTCTAATCTAGGAGACAGTGAGTAGGGCACTTGCCTTGCATGGGATTGGCCCAGGTTCACTCCTTGGTACCATAGATTCCTCTCTAAGCACAATCAGGAGTGTTTCCTGAGCATTACCAGATATTAATCCCATCCTACAAAAATTCAAATTTAGACACAGCACAAAATTTTTTCTAGCAATAATTAGCTTCCCTCCAGATCCCCTGAAGCACTATGTGGGTGCTGAACCACATTTGTTGAAGGTGTTATTGAAGGGATTCTTGAGGGAGCTAGAGTGTGGCCCTGATTACCTTTTAAGCCTGTGAAGCTTCAACCCTAAGGCTGTGATAAGATGACTCCCAAAGTTTGGTTCTTATGTTGATCCTTGACATGTCACAGGATGTGGGGCCATGCAAGAGGGAGGGAAGGATAACAGGTGTTGGGAAGAGAAAGTGGACAGATGTGAGCAAATAGTCAACCAAAGTATGAGGACTGAGACTGTAATGTCTCCTGAATTTTTCACCCATTATGGGAGCTTTTCTCTAATTTTGAGACAACTGAGAAAGCTTATTATGACCCAGAGAAGCATGTCACCCTATTTTACTGTCTCTAATTTAAACCTCTGCTGAGTGTTTGTTTATTCCATTAATGCAGTACATGAATGAGGAATCCTTGAATCAAACTTCAGCTTCACAAGTCAATTTCATTTGTGCCATATCTACTGATGCCAGATCAAGGTCTCTGTCTGGCACTGAGTAACAGTCAGGATAAAGGTAGATTCATTTTTCTCCTTTGTGTCTAAACACTCAAGTGAAGAGTTTTGAGACTATGGCTCTAGAGAGGGAAGGTTCTGTCTGTCTACTGAGCCTCCAATCTTTAGACTCTTCTCACTAGACCCTCAGCCTTCCCTGCATTACACTCAATCCTCCACATGCAGTTGCTTCTGGCCATCCCCTGTCCTTACCTCACTGCCATTCTGCCCTTGACCCATGGATACAAATACCCATCTCTGTCTCCAGTTCTCTGTTTACTGTTTCAGCTTTGGAAGTCACTTAACTATTGGCCATCAGGTCTTATGGGAGGGATTATAAATAACACAACCTTTTTGGAAGGTAGTTTGATAGCAGTTATTAAAAGGCAAAAAGCATATAACACTTTTAAGAAATTATTTTGAGGAAATAGAGGTTAATGTAAAATGACAGCTATAAGGATGTTCATTGCAACATTATTTATTATTGTGGGACAAAGGAAATGGCAAATGTTTAACATTTAATGGCTCCATAAACTGGTACATGAGACAATTCATTTCAAAGAATTCTTAAATGAGAAAATGCTTAATATGTGGTATTAAATGAAAAATATCATCCTATAAAATGAATATATAGTATGAACTAAAAATTTTATATACATACATATAAAGTAATAATTTTCAAAAAGAGAAGACAGGAAAATGTTAATAACAAGAACTTGGGGTGGGTTTACGTTACTTTGTATTTTCTAAAAGTGTTACAATTAGAATGTTATTCTTGTGTACAGAAAAATTGTAAGCTAAACTATATTATGATAATTCGCATCACCAGGAGGATGGAAAATACACATCTTAAGAGAGGGCTTTCACAATATGTCCTTAGTATGTCAACTTCATCTGCCACTTCCTTGTCCCCAGAAGCTCCCCAAACATTGCCACATGTCTTGCTTTGACTGCTTTAACTACAGTTAAGCTTTGCTTTAACTGCCACAGTTGTCATTCTTCCTGCCTGAAGGTTTTCATCATGCTCATTCTCTTATGCTCTTTTTTCTTCCTACATCTCCATCTGTAATAACTTCCTTTCCTACTTTATTACAGATAGATATGTGGGAAGCTCCACCCCTTTTTTGACAATTAAATTCTCTATACCCCAGCAAAACTTTGGTGGGGACGCTTTCCCAAGTGGCGATCAATGGCTCTATGGTACTCATAGCAATATTCAATCAAACCTAGAAAACACATCAGTTATTGAGCCAGTAGATATGGTATTTCTTGGGGCCTTCCATGCTACAAACCACAAAACCAACCAGGTAAAAATCAGTGGTCTCAGGCCTGAGCCTAGTGATGTTCAGGGAGCCTCACAGCATCAGAGATCAAAGTGGGGTCTGGCACATGCAAGGCAAATGCCCTAACAGCTATACTATACCCTTATTCCACCAGAAAAAAACGTTGTGTTTCCATAAGTTACTAGTTTAGTGCCTTTCACCTACAGTTTTCCTTTCAAAACATTAGGGAAATTAACTCCATTTTATAATAAGAAAGGATTCACAGGGACGAGTGCTTTTGATTGGATTCTTAAAGAATTAGTATGAATTTGTTAGCAAGCAAAGGGCAGTAGGTAGACCTTCTGAGCAGTCCTGGAATAAGCTCCCCCTCCCTCCCTGGTAAGTGCCCATGCTTGATTCAAAAACCTTAACCTTACTGCATAATGTGTCAGGGGGGAAGTGCCTCTTTACCACCAAACTGAAGGACTGTAAGGACTTTTCTCCTATTCTTTTGTGCAGTGCTGTGATATCTAGTATATGCCAGGCAACATAAATGCATTGTTGTTGGCACATGCAAGGCAAATGCCCTAACAATGTTCAAATGCAGTGTTGTCACTAAGTATGATGGTCTGAATATACCAGTCCAGTAATTATCCTTTTTCCTTGCATTGGTGCAAATGGAGAAATCCTCATGTTCTGTGGCCAGAGTGGTAGCACAGCTGGAGGGTGTTTGCCTTGCACTCTGCTGATCCAGGACTGACCTGGGTTCAATCCCTGGCATCCCATATGGTCTCCTGAGCCAGAAGTGATTTCTGAGCCCAAAGCCAGGAGTAGCCCCCGAATGTCGCCCGGTGTAGCCCAAAAACAAACAAACAAAAAAATTCATGTTCTTGTTGTCTTATCATTGGCTTCAACTAACAGACTCGGGAATGCTGAAGACACTTCAAATTTTTCTGTTGATAAACCAAATTGAGGAAGTTACGTACATAGTAAGTATTAAGAAAATTTTCCACAGCATTTGGTCCTAATCTTTGTATAAAAATTCCACCAATATGAGCTTGACTTTCCTTTTAAACAGCATGCCACAGTTTTAGAATGATGCCTCTGAAATAAATCTTGTGTGAGTAATGTTTCTCTTGGACTCATAAAATCTTTATAGCAGCCTTTTCTCATCTTATAGGTGATGAGAAGGGAGACAGAAGTAGAACCACGGAGCTAGATGTGGGAACTGCAGTATTTTCTCAATGTGTGTTACACATTTAATAGAAAGTTTTTAAATGCAAATCCAATACTGAACACCCATTAGCTGAAAAACACTAGTTGTGCCCAAAGTACACAATTTGTGAGTATTCTGATTAAAGAGTATCCTTTCCAATAAAGAATAGAATGTTCTCAGGCATTTAGTAATACCCATACCAGGGATAGAACACAACTACTGCAGAAATGAACAGCTTATTCCCCTTTCCACCTGCAGGGACAGAGGAAAGAATTTTATTTCAACCCAGTTATGCAAAGAAGCAGAGTTGGGAGCCAGAGACAGAGGAAAGAAAGTATTATATTTCAACTCAGTTTTGCCAAAAACAAGGGCTTAATCCAAAAGACATTTCTAAGTACCTTCTGTATACTAGCATAGTTTATACTAGGCATTGCACTAAGATTTTATATGAGTTCATAATAAGCTTTGGTTTCCATGGGATCACAAACAGGAATTGCCCAATCATTGACCAGCTGTTGAACTATAAGATTTTTGAACCTTTCTAGCTTCAGAATTTTTCTTTGAAAATAAACATGGGTAATAGGAATTTATAACATTACTACAGAAATTACCTAAGATAATGAATTAAGGTAAGTGCTTGCAAAGCACTTTTCACAGAAATGGACATCGTCTAAGTTCTCAATGAATGTTATAGGTTAAGAATATGTGTGGACCCCTGTGCTAAGTTCCTATGCCCTGACCTCATTCATTCACTGACTCTGCTTCAGTGAAACCCCATCATCTGTTGTCCAAATCCAAAGAATTTATTAAACACAGATGCATGATACAGGATGTGCAGGAGAGCAGTTTTCTCAGGTTTATCATTCTTCTCTTTGTCTATGATTATTCACCACTTTGCATGGTCCCATGTGCTCATTTCTGTCTCTCAGTCTGTATGACTGGCACCCTATTTCTACATATCTGGATTCTACTTATCAAAAGAGAATCTGCTTGGTCAGCTCCTTTGTCACGTGTCATGTGTCAACTGCTTGTTCCATCAGCTAAGACTCCTCAAGAGGTGCCCTTTTTTACTCATACAGGTCACAGGAGTCCTTCCCTGTGGTGGTGGTGGTTGGGGAGGGGCTTGGGAAGCAGTCTTGCAGGGAAGTGAGTGGTTCAAGATTTATTGACTTTGTTAGTTTACCTTCCTGTCTTTTTTATTTTTCTTACACGTTAATGGAGAAAAATACGCCTTGCAGCTGTACTTTGAGTTAAACAAAGCAAGTCAGACTAAGGTTCTGGCACTCTGTGGTGAAAACTGGAGAGCCATTTCAGGGTAATCTCGCTGCTCCACTCTTGTCTATCTGGCTTTCAGAGTCTCCAGCAGGAAGCTCTGTAAATACCCGGATTACTGTGATTATTCTGAATCTCCCAAGCCACTAAATTTCCCAAATTCTCAAAGTTGTAAAGCCTTGGGATTTAGAGATGTAATTAAGAACAGATGAGCCTCAGAAAGGTTGGGTTGATGTGATGAGATGTGGAGTTGTATCAATAGCAGTGCCATTATGGCCAGAAATGCCAGGACTCCCACTTGCATCAGTGACATGTGGCATCAGGAGGGGTCTCACTGGGCTCTCTGGGTCCAGAAGTCTTGCCTCATAATCTCCCCACCTTGAATTCTGCAGGTCGAAAGGAGGCAATACTGAGACCACCCCGGACCCTGGCACCATGGTCATTGCCGGCAGCTAGCAGCAGGTCTGGAGTGCAGATGGGGCCAGCTTCCCCCATTCCCTCTCAGATCGTCATTTGTCTTCCTGCCTGCACTTCAGTCTTGCCAAAAAAAGGACATTTGCTGCAGTGTTGGATCATTCTTCTACCGTTTTAGTTTTCACTGGGCTCCCATTGTTTTTTCTTTGAGCTCTGTACTTACCGGAAAGCTCAAAAATGGCAATAAGACAATCCTATGTTTTATTTTATCTATTGACCATGGTGGCCTGAGACTATAGGATCAGTCATGCCAAGGAGGTTTTGACCTTCTGGAAAGAAATGAGTGTTCTCTGAACCAGAGCCAAGCCAGCAGCTTAGACCCTTCCACCAGCACCACTATGGCATCCAGGGAGTTCCAGAGCATTAAATCACCATCAGAAATTGACAAGAGTTTTACAGCCTGTGTGCAACAGGGCAAGTGAAGAAGCTATGACTCCATATTTGCCCTCTGAAGTGGCAGCTTAAGGCTGCTGGTGCTTGAAAGTCTCAGTTCTGCTCCTTGGCAGCTCTGGCACCTCACAGCTGTTGCTTAGCCTCTGTGCTTCTATCTTCTCATTTGAAAACCAAAGGTGACAGTGGAATCTGGGGGTTAACTGCATGTGAGATGCAGTGCAGGGGGCTACAGAGTAAATGATGCTTATAGCACAGGGGTCACCCCAGGTTCCAGGGGTTCCATCAGTCTTCCCACTATGCAGAAGAAGCGATTGTGCCTCTAATGTTCAGTTTGTTAATTGCCTTGTATTCTTTACTAGTAAACAGCAGGGATAGACTCCCAGCATGGAGACCTCTGACTCTAAGAGTCTCCATTTCTATTTCCCCATGATTGGCTCCTCTACAGCACATAGCCTGACTTCCTCTTACTACTGTCTTTTACCTGCTCCACCCTGTGCTGAGTCTTGATGATCCCCATTTCAGTGTCAGTGACCCAGGGTCAGAGCACTGCTTCCTAGCAATGGCAGTTCTCTGAGCCTTCATTTTCTGGTTTTTGTAAATGGGCACAATAACAGGGTCTGCTGACCAAGAGAATAGTAACTTTCAGGATGAGAGACTGGCCTTTTATACTCTGGCTATGTATTCCTGGGTGCTACCCTGACTCCCATACTCAGACCTCGGTGACTTCTTGAACATAGGCATCAATCCTAGACTAGGCCACTCTATTATGCAGGATTAGGACAGTCATCAGGACCTTGTCATCATCATGTCTGAACTTGGGCAACATCAAAGCATCAACACATACAAAAAAGAGCGACATTTACATTTTGGCAAACACAACTGGTAATTTGATAAAATTAAATATCCAATCATAGGCATGCACCTACTTCCTGACAGCATCCCATTCAGTGTAAGACTGTGCTTCCTGGAACCCTCCCCTAAATTACCTCACACAAACTCAGATTCTACCATTGCTTCATTTTAACACCTTCTGAGAAGACCCAAGGATCCCTAAGTGGTGCACTAGTCCTTATGATTACAGACCAATATATTCTACTTGCTTCAATTACAGGGCAGATAAGTGGAAGGTTTAGGCTGCCACGGTCAGACATAGTTCTGGGGACATTGGCACTGTCTCCTAGAACAAAATATGACGATGGTGCCTGTTGAGCACTTAAAAATAGAATCAACTGGGACTGGAGCAGTAATACAGCTAGTAGGGCATTTGACTTCCACTAAGGTCAACTTGGGCTTGATCCTTGACATCCCACATGGGCCCCAAGCCCACCAGAAGTGATACCTGAGGAGAGATAGGAGTAAGTCCTGAGTGCAGCAGAGTGAGCCCTTACCTCAAAATAGAATGACCTGATCTGTAATAAGTGCTCAATGCATGACAGCTATTAGTATAATTATCACAAATAATGTTTTATTCTTTGAACAGAGCTGGTGTGCACCCAGGAAGTCTCATTAACAACCCACATACCCTGTCTTTCCTGAGGTCCACATAGGTATCCTCTACTTTCTCCCAGGCATTGCTGTATTTCTCCTGCATTTCAGAGATTTATACCACACACCCCTTTTTTGCCCACAAAATTCTGCTCCTCTGTTTTCCATTTGGGGTCCTCACTTGTTAGACCACCTCTTTGGAATTTAGGCAGCATAGAGGGTGGAAAAAAGGTGAGGACAGCAGCCAAGTGACAGCTCACTCTCCCAGCCCTGGCAGAGCCCATGCTGCAAAAGGAAGTTCCTGCACCTCCTTGCCAGAGATACTGGAACCAGAGAAGGCTGGCCAGATCCTTCAGTATAAATGTCCTCGCAGCTGCAGCTATAGCTACTAGGGGCAGCCTCCGGGACTGCAGAGTTCTTCCATGCCTGCTGCTGCTAATTGCAGATAATGCATTAAAAATACAGAGCTGCATCTGTTCACTGCAACGCAGGCATCCAGGACTGTAGGTGTTTTCTAATAACAGGGTGGAAGCTAATGAAAACACTTCTTCTTCCTGCAGGTTAGAGTCACAGCTGTGGCCAGGAAGCTGTAGCTAGGGAGTGGAAGTCTGATGTCTGGTGCCTAGTCACTGGATGACAGCCAAACTCTTCTTTGGAGATGCTGAGGGATTGATCTAGCTATGTATCTAGAAATGCACAATTATGTAATCAGTCCAGCGCTAGAGCATACTCCTCCAAGTCTCCTGAGAGGTCTTCTTCTGTGCTGCTGCAAGAAGGGATGCTGCCAGTTGCTTGGACAGCAGGTAGAATGCCCCTCTCCCAACTCTGTTGTTCCTTTTCCCGCAGGCGAGCCCCAATCCTAGCCTATCTTCTCTGTTTTATATCTGTAAAATAGGGATTTTGAAAGTCCCTTGCTTTCTTACTTAGTAAGTCAGTTACATGCAAATCACCTCCAAATGGCACCAGTTATGGCACTGCCATTCATACAATTGGAGTTTTGTTATTGTTTTTGTGTTTGGCATACTATGATTAATAAGGCGAGGTCTTTGTCCTTTTTCACAGTAGAGGGGTAGTTGGAATATGGTGTGTACAATAGGGGGCAGTCCATGTTAGAGGTGCCTGAGGGAAAGCAAAAGGTCAAAGAGGACTTTCTGGAGGCAGAACATCTATTCACTGAGTCTATTCATTGAGTCCATTCCAGTCAATCATAGTACATGGAGTAAAGCATGAGAAGAGAAATTCTAAGCGTGGGTGAGGTTGGGGGAATTGTGGGGATATTAGGTGGCAGGACCTTAGGTGGGTTTACTGATATGTAAATTTCCCCTGGACTTGAGACATTATTATTTCATGATTGCTCTGAGTGAAGGAACTGCATGTAGCTTTGCTGTTTTTCTGGCTCAGGGAACAAGGCTATAGTGAAGGAGTATGTGAGGGCTCATTCACTTCACAGCCTCTCTGGAGGAAGGATCTACTTGTAGTACGGTTCACTTGGCTTCTTTAAGAGGGCTTCTTTAGGATGAGGAGGTTTGATTCTGTGGGGTGGCCACATTGATGAGGCCCAGCAATGCTCAGGGGTTACTCTCACCTCTAAACTCAGGAATTACTCCTGGCAGGAATACTCCCAAGGGAGTACTTCCTTAAGGAACCATATGGGATGCCAAGGGTTAAACTAAGAATGGCTATTTTCATGGCAATCTCCCTACTTGCTGTATTATTACTGTAGCCTCCTCAAGAGAGCTTCTTAAACTTCTATAAAAAAGGAACACAAATCAAAACATTTATTGATGAATCAAAAGGAAAAATTTTTATTGGTTTTTGGGCCACATCCAGTGATACTCAGGGGTTACTCCTGGCTCTGCCCTCATAAATCACTCCTGACATGCTTGGGGGACCACGTGGGATGCCATCAAACTTGGGTCCATCAGAGTCGGCTGTGCAAGTCAAACACCCTACTGCTGTACTATCACTCCAGTCTCCAGGAAATTTATTTTAAAGCAGATTTTTGAATAGTTATGTGGTTCTGGATGGTGCCCCAGCCCACAAACCTAAAAGCCATGTTTTAAAGGACAGATCTTTTCTGTGCCCTAGTCTGGAGGCTGCTTCCTATCAAAGCTCTCAGCTGGTTCCCCTTTATCAGAGCAAGCAGAGGCAAATGCAGCAGGAGCCAGAAGTCAGTACTTTATGACCTCATCGCACAACCAAGAGCCTGCCATGTTTTCAATCTCTATTTATTATGATTTAGACTGTTAAAAAGTGTAGAAATGTATAAAATTAATGTAAAAAAATTGCTACACTCCACCACCACCAAAGTTCCCACAGCTCTCTGTCATTAGCCCTCTATTTCTTCTAATCTGGTCTCCCAATCTTTGCCCTTACCCCTCTCCACTATTTAGTAATTGGTTCTGAAGTTCAATGTTAAATTTTGTCATTGTTCAATAATATCTATGTTGTTACTTGGATTCTATTCCACTGAAAAGCAACATGCGGATTTCTCAAAAACGTAAGAATAGAACTCCCATATGACCCGGCGATTCCACTTCTTGCCATCTATCCGCTCCAACGCACAAATATTCAGTCAGGAGGATATATGTGCACCCATTGTTATTAAGTGCATAGTAAGTAACCAGGATATGGAAACAACCATCATTTTGCAGTATTCTGTTCGTTAGAAGCAAACCAGTAAACCTACACCACACACAGGAGAGAACTATATAGGCAGGAATCCTAGGAAACCAAGATCATAGAGTCCTTTTTGATGCAGCCCCTGTCTGACATCTTAACTCCAAGTCATTCACTCCCCTTTCATGTGCAAAAACATTACTTTCTAGGGTTCCTAAAACCTCACCCCCAAAAATACTTTCAGTTCACTGTTTATAATCTCTTCATCTAAATCAGATTGAGGTATGATTCCTTATGTACAAGTTCTAGAGAAGTATTTCTCAATATCAGGCTATTTAGTGCCCTCTATAAAACTCCCAGGATATGAGGGCACAGTTGAAAATTGTGTCAATGAGGGCCACAACAAGAGACTTGGGGGGCAACTGATAGGATAGGAGGGTATACATAAGAAGGAACAAGGTGGGAAGGGGGTCATAATTGGGACAAGGTTGAGAAATACTACCCTAAACTATTACTCAATTTGTAGCTCTGCAAGATTAAAGGAAGGTTATTCTCACTTTCTAGTCCCACCTACATTCCCATTGTATAACAGGGAGCTCAGCATGGTCCAAAGATATTTCTACTCAGAAAAAGGTAGCAACATGAGACATCCAGGAATCCCTGGTTCATAACAATTTTGAAAACCCACCCAGGAATTATTGGAAGTCTTTATGCATTCTTTTCAACATTTGGGAAGAATTCTCTTATTTTTGTTGTCAGCTTGAGTTCTTGGTTCCCCACTCTAATTACTCTCTTTTCTAAATGTTATCATGTCTGTTTCTACCATGTCAAGCTGACAGAGATCCTACTGATAGCAGGCTTCTCAAAAATGTTATGTCTTCTGTAAATCTTATTGAGATTTTATCACCAAAAATGTCAATATAAACACCTTTATTTGACTAAAAACCTGTTCTACCTCAGATTTGCTTAGAATAATCAGAGTGGATTATCTGATATTTCCTTGGGTTCTTGTTCTTTCATCTAGAGCAGAAGTTTCCAGACACATTTAACCTACTTCCCCAGAGAAAAATACTCAGCACCCCTGGTAATCTACTTTAACAGAAAATACCTGCCAATTGCACTCCAGGCTGCCATCCTGGTTTATTCCAGCACCCAGTACACTTATGTTAGGAAGAACTGATCTACTGATCTAGAATAGCATTTCTCAAACTTTCTAATAATGATCCATGTATGACTTTTTCTTTCCTGTGACCCTCATCTTACCAGTTGGTTGCCCCCCTGATCCCTTACTGTTGACACAGTTTTCACCTGTGGCCCATTTGAAATATCCTGCAAACCATATAGCCCTGAGTTGAGAAGTGCTGCTCTATTGTCTGAATTCTTTTAAAAAGCCTTTGTGTGTCTGAATAATGCCAGGATTCTTTGCTCTTCCTGAGGTAGTTGCCAGATATGGGACAGTTATACCCTCAATTTTAGCTGTAGAGTATTTCTTTTATTCAGTTTTTATTCCTTTATCCTTTCGTTGGTTTACAGTATGATGGGACTGCAGGGGAATTGCATCATGTCTTGTTATACACCATCACTTAAGGTCTAGTGCTGCTCTACCATCTAAAGACTCCTGTGCAATTTGGGGTAGAAAGTTCAGAATGTGCTATCATCAGTGGGATGTGATATGTTATAGGATGGATAAGAGTGTGAGGTCAGAGGACTTTCTTTTCAATACTTCTTTTCTGGTAACCACCATAGTTTGCATTAAATCAAGAAGTCAGTTTAAGGTTTGTTTGTTTGTTTTTCCAGTGTATTTGCTTTATTTGTATTCTACATATGCATGAAACCATATGTTTTCTTTTACTTCCTTATTTATTTCACCTAGCATAATTATTGTATGTCATCAAATTTGTTTCAAACTCTGATTTTTTTAATTGTCAAATAGTGTCCCTTTGAGCATAGTTACCACAAATAAATTACATAAGTTCTTTAGCCAGTCGTTTTTTCATGGGATCGATCTAAATAGGTGATTCCATGTTTTGATTATTGAGAGTTATTATCTTGTAATCAAAGGATTATAAATACTCTATTTGAACTAGTGTTTTCCTATCCTTTGGATATTTTTTCTGTTTCAGATAAAGCCTAACTTTTATTCTATCTTATTTATTTATTTATGTATTTTTGGTTTGGGGGCTATACCCAGTGGTTCTCAGAGGTTACTTCTGACTCTGCACTCAGAAATCACTCCTAGAAGACTAAGGGGACCATTTGGGATAGTAGGGTCTGAACTCAGATTCATCCTGGTCAGCCTACCACTTATGCTATCAGTCTAGCCCTTTTTGTTTGTTTGTTTTCATATTTTTAATTTGGGGATCATACATGGTTGTGCTAAATTCTTACTCCTGGCTCTGTTCTCAGGGATTACACCTAGCAGAGTTTACAAACTGACTATATGGATTGCCAGGGTTCAAAATCACCTGTAAGGGTTGTGCTAAATTCTTACTCCTGGCTCTGTTCTCAGGGATTACACCTAGCAGAGTTTACAAACTGACTATATGGATTGCCAGGGTTCAAAATCACCTGTAAGAAAAGTAACTTAATCTCTGTATTATCTCTCCCACCCACTTTATACTTTTTTAAAGACTTTAGAGTCTTTAAAAATTAATTAATTAAATTAATTAAAAATTAATTCCTGGGGGCCGGGCAGTGGCGCTGGAGGTAAGGTGCCTGCCTTGCCTGCACTAGCCTTGGACGGATCTCGGTTCGATCCCCCGTCTCCCATATGGTCCCCCAAGCCAGGAGCGACTTCTGAGCACATAGCCAGGAGTAACCCCTGAGCGTCACTGGATGTGGCCCAACCCCCCCAAATTAATTCCTGTAGAAATTATATCAATTTACATTCCAAGAATGTGCCAGAGTTTAGCTTTCTCCGTATTATTATCAAACCTTGTTTCCAGATCCTTAGAGTTAAGACCATTCTCACCAATTTGAGATGTTATCTTGTAGTTTTTATTTCTCATTTTCATCCTAAAAAGCGACATTGAACATTTTATTATGTGTCTGTTGTCCATCTGTGTATATTCAGAAAACTATTTCTTGAGGTCTTTTGGCCTCTTTTTGATTGGGTTGCCCTTTAATTTTTAGTGAGTTTTGGGTCAATTTGTACATTATTAATCCTTTACCAAATCTGTATGAAAAGATGTCAGCTATCTTCTCTATATTATGTTTTGGTTCTAACTTCTTTGGTTGTATAAAAGCTTCTTGACTTGATTTTGTGCCCCTGGTGTGTATCACCTAGGTTTGCTTAACATGTTATGATTTTGGATCTAATATTTAAGTCTTGACTCCATTTTGTTCTTGACTCTGTGCTTGAGAACACCTGACAGTGCTCTGAGAACCACATGTGATTCCTGGGATCAAATGAGTCTGCCACATGCAAAATAAGTGCCTTTGGCCCCATCTCTGTCTATGTCCCCTTAGCTTATATTTTGGGTTATTTTTATATTACCATCTCTAGATCATATATTTTAATGATTTCCTGATACCAAGATTTTTTTATCTATTTATCTATTTCTATTTGCAACCAATTACTTTAAATCTTAGTGGGATGAAACATCATCTATTACTTTAGATTCTAAGGTTCAGGAATCAGATAGGACTTACTTGGATGTGACATGGTTGCAGTTCTTATGTCTTTATGAAAGATGCCAAACTTCCAAGCTGTTGACAGAATTCAGTCCTCACAGACTGTTGGAGAGGACAGCAGGGCTCCACTGGGTATTGATCAGAACCTCAATCTTGCCACATGAGCCATCATACAGGGCAGTACTCAACACCTTGGTTTGCTTCGTACAAGTGAGACTTTTTTTTTTATCCTAACCATGTGATAAGGAGTGAATTTTATCATTTCCCCCCCAAACACATTAGAAGTTATCTCCCAAGTCCAGCCCACAAGACATAAGTATAAATATAGGAGGGCAATTGGGAACCATTTCAGATGCTGAGTTTGGGCCATGGTACAAGGGCAGAGGCAATAGAGCCTGATTGTGCTGTCAGACCCATGCAGGAGGTGGGCAACCAGTGAAATGTGGAAGGAATAAACCATCATTCACTGAGCAGGAGCACAAAAAGAACTGAAGAGGTTGGGGTGTGATTTCAGGGAAAGTTGTAGAAAGGGGAGTATTACAAGATACAGCCATCACAGACCATATCATTGCTCATCCAACCTGAAGCTAAGGCCAGTACAGTGGGTAACTGGTTATAAAGGGCCCTGTGCCAAGCCCTTTGTTTTGCTCAGCATGCTTTTTTGAATACATTTTGCTCACTGATTTTTCAACTAGTTTTTGTAGTCATAGGGAAGTATAAGTTCTTATATGCCATGCTAGGCTACATATACAGTGTTAAACCCAGAATTCCAAGTATCCTATCCCCAGATAATGGGTGATTTTAAAACAAGGATCAACTCCTGGGTTAGGATTCACAAGAAATCCAAAAAGTTTTATCTGCCCCAGATTCAGTTGACAGATAGAGGTGAAGGACAGACAAGGCCCAGGCTGTCATCTTAATTATGGCTGAAGTGATTGAAGAGCAGGCCTGAGCTGCCTCTGCAGCCAATGGAAGAGCAGGAGAAAAGGATAGTACATGGCCAGAACTCCTCAAACTTTCTAGTTGGACAAGTTATGCCTCCTCTTTGAGATGACTGTCAGTAGAGTATAAGACCTGAGGCCAAAAGCAAAGAAACACCTAGGAAGGTTTAAAAATTCATATAGGCCCAAATCCCAGGGAAAAAAATAGAACCAAATGCTAGGCATGGGCCCCAACTAGGTGGACTTTCATAATCTCCAAAGTGATCCATTGTATATTCATTTAAGTTGAGATCTGCTGGGCTTGCGAAAACTGTTCTCAGGGAAGCAGGAGCCCTAGGGAGAGGCACTACCAGGGGCCTTCTGCCCCATGCCCCTCCTTACTGCTTTCCCATTCCTAGGAAATTGAATCTGTTGGGGAAATCTTTTCATATCCACACCTGAGTTTTAGCTGCAGCATCCAAGGAATGCCAAGTAGAGATTCTTGAGTATTTCCACCCACGAACAATAAAGCATTCATCATTTTGTATCTGCCAGTTTTGTGTCCTCCTGCAGGCCTCAGAGAGTCATAACCCTTGGTTGGTACTGAGTCATCTTTGAAGATTCTAGAATGATCCATGGCTAGAGGTTCAATGGAAGCAGATGGTACCCTTTGCTCATAGCTCCCTATTGCTCCCCTTTACATTTAAGTCCCAAAGTAAATTCTCTGCCAAGGCTGTGTCTCTCCAAACTCATCTATGCACTCTCATATCTCCTGTCCTTCAGGCCTCCCTTGACCCTTTCAGATGTCATATTGACAACTGTCTCAGTACCATTGCACCTGTCATTCCTATGGTTGTAGGGGCATGTCCCTCAGATCTCAGTATGCCCCGTTCCTTTATAACTTTTAAATTGAACCCCAAATATCTCCTCTGTTTAGCCATTTAAAGTGCCTTCTACTTTACTCACTGTCATTGTTTACCTCAGTACTCTGATTTTTTTCTTGGCTTCAGAGCCCTTAGCACTATCAAAAAATGATCTGGTCTGTTTATCTGTTGATGTATTTATGATTTTCTCTCCCACGCTGGGGTATGAGAGATCAGAGACCTTGCTGTAGCCCCAGAACCACAACAGTTTCTGGAATATTACAGGCACAAGATTTACATAAATATTTGTTGAATAAATGCATAAGTGAATGAATAAATGAGCCCAGGAAAGGGCTCGGGGAGGAAAGGATCAGAGTAGAATGATTTAGTCACCAACAAGACAGTGATGGGATCAAAGGTCATGCCTTACCCCCAAGGACAGGGCACCCAGTCCTGGGGAGTCTGGGTTTGGCATCACTCCTGAGTCTGCACATGCACTTCCTTGCCCACTGTAGCCCAGGCTCCCCCATATCTCCTCTGCCTCTTTCATTGTCATGACTTTGCATGTCATTACTTTCCATTAGCCTGCGATATTTACACCGAATCCTTTTTGTAAAGGGATGGGCTTGGAATTAGTTTCCAGCAGGAGCTACCTTCCATACTCACATGATAAATTACATAGAAAACCAGCACAGGGAATCATGAGAACTAGGGATCCCTTTGCCCACCAACGGTCCAAGTCCAGGTTGGAAATGAGACAACCTGCTGGAAGCACTGCTGAGTGCCACCATGCACCATTTCATTAGTGCTGAAGGCTTCTGCCACTCTTTTGATGTTGACACCAAGGAGAGGAAATTACACAGGTAGGAGAGGAGCTGGAAGGAGAGAGTGGTTAAAAGAGTCTCTTCTAGATGTATAAGAAATATTGACTGAGTACTGTGGTTACTCCTGTTGCTTTGCAACGAATTACTACAAGCATACTGACTGAAAACAGCACACATTCATATCTGGATCTTAAATTCACTAGCAGATTAGCATTGTCCTTTGCTTGGGGTCTTTTACAGCTGTGCTCAAAGTTGTGCTCTCTAGAGCAGGGGTCCTCAAACTTTTTAAACAGGGGCCCAGTTCACTGTCCCTTAGACCATTGGAGGGCAAGACTATAGTAAAAACAAAATTACGAACAAATTCCTATGCACACTGCATACACCTTATTTTGCTATGAAGAAACAAAACGAGAACAAATACAATATGTGACCCGTGGGCCGTAGTTCGAGGACCACTGCTCTAGAGGCTCAGCTGGCAGAGGCTGCCCTCTTGCTCATGTGTGGCTGCAGAACTTGCTTCCTCTTGGCTGTGGGAGTAGAACTGAAAGGCTCTAGCCCACTATCAACCCCTAGACATAGCCTGTATCTCCTGGCTTGACTATTTTCTCCAAATAGCCATCTTGAGAGCAAACCCATTTGGGGGGCGGGGGACTTTTTTGAGTTTACATAATTATAGTAGCTGTATCCAACCTTGTGGGTTTTATTCTGTTGGTAAGAAGCAAATGACAATTTTTATTCATGTTCAAGGGGAACCACAGAGAGTGTGAAGAGAAGGGGAGAGGGACTATGGAATAGCCAATCTTGAAGAATTTCCAGCAAAGGAACTGCTGCATGCTGAGGATTGTGAACACTCTTGGAGTATGCATCATAATAATAATGCGCATCATTATTTTTGGATTAGAATGAGTTGACATCATCCCCACTGAGATCTCATACCTGACATTGGAGAAATAAGATATTTCCCCCAGGTCCTGCTGAGATCTGAATCACATGGGTCATTGTCACCAAGATCTAGCCTGTGCATACTGAAGGGCGAGGAGCTGTACAGGGAAGAGAAAGAGCCTGAGGGTGGCCTGCAAAGGAGGCACAAGGCAAAGTGCACAGAGCTTCCTAGAACACAGAAAGCCAGGGAGAAATGACGGGTGTGGAATCCAGAAAAGAAATGAAGAAGACCGAGCACTTATGGCAAATGATCTGTTTTCTCAATGAAGCAGAAAATGAGGGCGTCTCCTGAGAGGGTGGAGGCTGGGCTGAAGGGGAAACAGAGCCAAGTCGGCACAGCAACTGTGGGGCATAGGAATGGGGAATGGGAGTATTGCCAGCCTGGGTACAAGGCTGCCAAGCAAAAGAAGCTGCTTACTCCACGAAGACTTAAGCAGTCGGCTTGGTGGGTTGTGCCTCTGGCTACCCTCAGCACTATGTGTGGGCTCTATCTTTCTCCTCACACCTTGGAGAGGGTGACTTATACCACTTCTACCTAGACGTTCTCATAGGACAGGAATCCACTAGGGTACTCTGCTGGCCCTTTTGATAACAAGCATTAGGTTAAGGGCTCCTGATTTGTCCTCCTCCATATAGTTGACCTGACTTCTGGCCCTTCATGACTCACTATCTCTATATTCTTTCATTTCTCCCCCACCAAAATCAGAGGGTCCCAAACTTATTTTGGTCTACTACCCAACTTCAGAAAACAATTTACTTAGCACCTTCCCCTGCCCTGGAAAACATACCTCCTTTAAGGGCACAAAGTCCCCCAACCCAATTATATGCAAAACTGCTATTTTTATTTTTTTTTTTTTGGTTTTTTGTGCCACACCCAGTGACGCTCAGGGGTTACTCCTGGCTATGCGCTCAGAAGTCGCTCCTGGCAGGCACGGGGATTATATGGGAACCGGGGGATCGAACCGTGGTCCGTCCTAGGCTAGCGCAGGCAAGGCAGCAGGCACATTACCTCCAGCACCACCACCCGGCTCCCGCAAAACTGCTATTTTTACCTACCAGGTATCACTTTAGAAACATTACAAGATTCATGACTTTTACTGTTGTTTCAAAAGAAAAAGTTCCAACAGAAGTCAAGCATAAATGGCAATTACACCATGGAATAGAGGTTAGAGGTGGAACAAGGGAATTCTGTGCATGCATGAGTGACAAAAATGAGGTTTGCATTTTGGTCCAGTCTTTTGGATGTAAAGAAGTGGAAAGAGTCATTTAAAACTATTCCATTTCCATCTGTATCAATTAGGATGAAACATTACCCACAGTGTATGGTTGCCTAAAGAAGTTACAATACAGATGGCCAACAATCCAATTTGTGTTAAGCTACTAGTTTTTGAGTCATTCAAGTGGCAAAAAACCTAAGTCAAACCAACTTTTAAAACGATGAGATGTGTTGTCTCTTCAACAAGGTTGAGAATACACTGAAACCAAGGGAGACTGACATTTTGGATAAGTGGACAAGACAAATAGATGCCAACAGCCCTCAAGGTTTTACCCCCACAGATCCTGAAACCTGCAGACTACATACACTGGAATCCCATGCCCCATGCCCCATGCCCCATGCCCTTCACTGAACTGCCCTATGGCCAAAGGGAGTCTCTGGTCTAAGTTTGTTTATGATAGTTAAGTGCTCAGAGCAAGAGACATGCTACATAGTGGTCCAAAAGCACTGAATGCCATCTTGAAACACAAGCCTAGTTGTGGTAGGCTACCCAGAATGGATGTATGCCAATGGTTCTAAAATACAGAACCATCAATGGGCTAGGGGGTCAGATCTTGTGTTTAAGATCAACTTTGAGCTTTATTATGTATAAAGTGCAGTGCCCCCCAGTACATTAATGGTATGAGACTTGCTGGGAGCTGTGGGGAGTAGGGAACAGTTCGGGCCTGACTTAACTCTGGGTCCCTTGATCCCAAAGGGAAATGTTTGTGTGCCAGAACCTAGGTTAAATTCTGCCCTGCTAACCATTTGTAACCAGAACCTTCCTTTTTTTTTTTTTTTTTTTTGTTTTTGTTTTTGGGTCACATTCAGCAGCGCTCAGGGGTTATTCCTGGCTCTATGCTCAGAAATTGCTCCTGGCAGCCTTGGGGGACCAGAGAGGATGCCAGGTTTTGAAACACCATCCTTCTGCATGAAAGGCAAATACCCCACCTCCATGTTATCTCTCCAACACCAAACAGAGCCTTCCTTTCTTGTCTAGATTCTTCTAGATTCTTTACACTGAAACTCCCACCTGTCTCCAAAACCAAAAACACTTGGAACTTTCCCCATCTACCACCACCACCACCACCATCATGACCACCACCACCATCACCATCACCACCATCACCACATTCCCTTGAACACATTTACCTCTTATTTTAAAGTCAGGATCCAATTCCAATCCCCAAGCTAAGCTTAACCAGGCCACTGACAAAGCAGTAGCAACAGTCATTAAAATGCCACATGTAAGATCGGAGACAATGCACAGCTGAATGGTGTTTATTTATGTTTGGATTCAAGTATTGTCCAACTCTACTTGCTTCTCTGGCTCTTTGCCAACCCTTGGCACTTCCTCTTGCGGTATTCTTTCAAAGCCTCTCGGTAGTTGGCTCGTAGGCTGGCTGCTCTTTGGCTATAGAGTTGCTTTTCCGGTTCTGGCATTTCACACCACAAGTTTGCAGCGGCCTTAGCCACCTGTACCACTGTCCAGCTTGGATTCTCTCCCTTCAGATGAGCATAGTGTTCTTTGCAAAAGATCACAAAGGATGAAGGAGGTCGTTTGGGTGCCAAAGGATCCCGCTTTCTTCGTCTCCTCCTCTTGCCTACAAACTGCATCATCTCTTCCTGGTAGCGGGCTTTGTCAAGCTTCGCTAAGGCCTCAAATTTGGCCTTTTCATGCTTTGGGATGGATCGCCATTTTTCAGAGCACTTTCGAGAGAATTCTTTAAAGCCAAGATAGACGTTGGGCTGCTGCTCCTTGCACTTGTTTCTATAATTGAGCAGAAAGTGGATATATGAAGAGACATTTACCTTAGGCTTTAGCAGGATTTCTTTCACCATGTTTATAGGTCATTGTTTTCTGGTCTAATGACCACTGTCCCCACGTACAGGGGCAATCTGGAAGGTGCAGCTTGTGGTGAGATTCCCTGAATGTGGGGGCTGTGGTTGGAGCTCAGTCTTTTTAAGGCTGCTGGTATTGTTAGGTCATAAGTGGGACTGTGACATGGCTCTCAGTTGACCACACCCATATGGAGGGCCTGAACTTCCTGGTTCCTCCTGGGTGGCCAATGAAAATGTTTTGCTTTTCATACAAATGATATTTTTTACCCAGAAAAGGCCAGTGAGCAGCTACCTCCCCTAGACTAGCTCTCTTTGACTTCCTGGCACCCTGGGCTCGACACAGTTGTGGGGCTTTTTGTCCCTGGGGTAGGCTAATGAACCACAGGGTCTTCCTTCCTCCCTGGAAGATTGTCAGGATGCTGCCTTATCCCTCCTAAAGACAGGCTGAAAATAATGAAAATGAGGAGGTGGATGGCTCTAGAGCTGTCATGATAAAATGGGAAGTCTTTCTGCTTGCCATGAATGGTGGCAGTTCTTGCCGTACAGAGAGTTTAGTAGTAACTCTAAAAATAATCAGCTCTGACAGCTATGACTCGGGCCCTGTCAGGACAATGTTGCCTAATTTAAAGCCTGAGCACTTGGGCTGTAAGTTTGAACTCTTTCCATTCGCCAAAGAAATTGAAGACGGGGAAATGGGAGGAGAACCCTGATATTTTACTCATTACACTAGAGCCCATGGCAATGAGTTAGGATCCTTCCTTAGCCCATCTTGAGGCCTCACCCTCTCAAGGGTCCCCATTTCTGAGGGTTAGAACATAAATCTTTCACAGCTACATTCATACTAGTTGGCTTCTGGCATTTTGTAAAGATTATTGCAAATATTTCACTGAATCGGTTAGAAAAAAAGGAAAAGACTCAAGAAAAGTATTCATATACCAATACTTCATATTCCTACTTCTACTGACTTACGGTCACTGGCTAGTAGAAAATGAAATTGATAAGACTGTTGATTATTGTCCCAAATATAGCACAGCACAGTCTGTTTATAGGTACCCAACTAGGAAAGTACTTCTGGTGACATGATATTTTTGTTGCTGGATTTATCTAAAACATCAAATGTTGCCTAAAATGTCATATAAGAAATACCAGGCTAATGGTGTGGACAGAGGGATCTGGTTAGTGGGAATAGATTAGGGAATACATTTTTTTTCATCTAAAGAGTTGAAAAAAAACAACCCCAAACCTCTTCATTCTTCCTTGCAAGGGTCTAAAGATTGACCCCCAGTTTACTGGATTTGAGTTGGGCTATACTGATGGTTGGGAAGGGTAGGTTGTAAGAACTTGGCTAACATTTACATGTGGTAAACAAACCCCTGCTTAAATTCATAACTCACATCAGACTATTGATGCCTTTCTCAGGATCACCCACTTCTCTGTAATCTAGGAAGATTAATCTATGATGGCCATCTGTCACCTAAGGGGACTAGGAGGAGAAGATAAGCAAAGGTATGGGTCTGGTAACCATAAACCATATGGTGCTCAAACTTCTAATGAATTCCTGAGCTGGAGGGAGGAAGTAGGGTATCCTTTTTTCTGTGAGGGAGAGCAAACATACTTGGCTTATCCCATCAAAGCTTCATATGCTAGTGTCTAATATTCACCCTTCCAAATTTTTTTCAAACTTCCTCCTCCCTGCTTACTCTTTTGAGAACATGACTCTTATCATGCCCAAAGCCAGCATCACAATTAGACCCATGGGGACCCCCAATAGACAATAGTGGAAGAGAAGGAAGGTGAGTTCAAGGAATCAATTATCTCAGCCTCCTCCCCCAATCTCCCCTGGAGGGCTATACTCCACTTAATCCTTGCTAAATGCTTCACCACCTGAGGTCAGGAAGTGCTTCTTCCCAAGAAGGAAATCAAGGGTTTTGCTTTTCCAAAACTCCAAGAGCTTTCTAACTTTTGTGGCTTTCTTGCATTTGTCCTTACCTTTGTAAATTGCCTCTTTACTGAACACATCTCAAATGATCTTAATTTGACATGCCATCTGTTTCCTCCTGGGATCCTGACTGGTGCCTTCCATCAGGAACAATAAATCCAATGTGGGCATCTGTCCAAGGAAGGAGAATGTGGGTCTTTGGGAGTTTACAAGCCCAGAATCATAGAGCCTAGAGTGGTCTGTACGGGCCAGATAACTGCAGGGCAGTCACAAAATAGCCTGGGAGAGAGGCCAATAGCCTTTGATCATCAAGTAGAAAGTGAGAGAGGAATTCTTTTAAGTTTTGGGGAAACAGCATCTGTTGTAAGTATACGACTTTGTCTTCCTGCCATACACAAAGTAGCCATAGATGATATATAGATAAATTAGTGTCATGTCCTGAGAAAGCTACAAAATTTGATGGGTTATTGAGGTTATTAATCTCTTGAGCACACCTAGAGATATGAGGTATCTCCCAAATTAAGATATTTTTAATACTTTGCATACCTGGCATGTTCAGGTTAGAAGGACTTTGAAGTCATTAGTAGAGCAGGCTCAGCAACTCATGTACTCTAGCAAGTCTATTACAAGCCCTAAAATACATCATAGGGTGTGTAGAAGGAAGAAGAAACAGACTTTCAGAAGCCAGAGGTTCAGGGAAAACTTAAGGGAGTTGAAGTTGAGATTAGAATAGGCAGAAAAGGAGGAGGTAAGTTTTAGCAGTGTGATACCCATTGGTGCTAGGGACCTAGCACCTATTCCCTGTGACCTCAGTCCAGTAGTACAGGTCTGATGGTTTGTTACTTAGGTGTGATAGCACTAGGAGGTCATCAGAGCTATACCCACTGGTGTTGAAGGAAAGGGTCACATGGTGCTGGAATAAAATCAAGGCTCTTGTATTTGCTAGGAAAGTAATCTATCTCTTTGACCCATCTCCCAGTCAATTTTTCAACCCTTTCATTGCAGTCTAAAAAAATACATTGTACTACATGACCTCCTGTGTACACACATACTTCATCATATTTATATCATGCTTAATGCTTCTATTCTAGACACGTTCCCTAGATTAATCCGTTTAGTTCTCATAACCACACAAAGGGTAGGCTATAGGCAACTATTATCACTTTAAGATGAAGGTTTCAGCAGCTTACAGAATCAAAAGTTGTGTGAAACTACCTGCTCCATGTATCATAAACTCTTTTCAATTCTATTCTGTTAGTCACCTCTGTTTTGTTATTTGAAATAAACCCTCCAAACTGAACCCACCCTCCCTGGATTGAATTTGAGTAACCTGGTACATACAAGCTGGTTTCCCACCTTGGAGTTTGGTGAGATTCTTTTTCTTTGGTGATAAAAGGAAGTGAAAAATCAGAATATAGCTTTTGGAGTCAAGGAAGACTGAATTCAAATTCTCCTTTGGTTATTTATTACTTGGGTCATTCTGAATCAGTCAATTTGCTACAATCTGTGAAAGTTGGCAAGATGATAAAAAAGCAGTGGATTAAATAATTGAAAGGAAAATAAAAGTACCTGCCCCATTCCTTCATCAAAGTGCCAGAAGAGAACTAGTGACTTGCTTTTAGCTAACATAGCCTGGGAATGGACAAGTAATATTAACATGGAGAGGAAGCAGGTGGATTGTGTTGCAATCACAACCCTCTTTCCTATGATGCAATATGAAAGACCTGGGGTATTTTCCTCCAAACCTATAGACCTAGTCTAATCAGGAGAAAATATTAGACAGCCCACATTGAGAGAACATAAAATGCTCAACCAAGAATCTTCAAAGGCATCAAGGTTCTAATAAAGTAAGGGGGCACTGAGAAACAAACCAATGGGGAGGAGAACAGGTATGGGATTAGGCCCAGGCAGTAGTAAATTATGGGTTGAACTACAGAGCAACAAAGAGAACAGTTTGGGAAAGATTGAGACAATATTAATGAAGTCTTTCATGAAGGCACTCATGCTGTACTGGTGTTGATTTTGTAGTTTAGCATATGTGTTGTGATCATGTGATATTTAATGTAGGGGGTCCTGAGGAAATGATATATCACCTTTACCATCTCTGTAACTTTAGTCTCATTTTAAAATTTAAAGGTTTATTTTATGACTCTCCCCAAGCTGATAACATATGCTTAAGACACCAGCATTTTATCCTTCTTCAGGGATCACAGGGCAGATTTGACCCTCAATTACAGTCACATATCTTGGTATATCTTCTGGTACTGGGCTTCTCAAGTTAGGAGCTTGCTAGAGCCATCCAAGGAGCTTTACCAAAAAATTTGTTGCTAAGGTCCTGACAGTAAGAGCCAGAATAAAAACCACCAAACATAGTCATATAGCAAATACATTGGAGCTTCCAGCAACACCTGCCTGCCCTTCCTCAGAATGAACATCTGTTGGAGGCACTTCTCTCTAAGTATCATGTCTTGGTAGGCATGCTAGTGATACAAAATTCTAGGAACTAAAGCCTATGAACATAGGCTAAAATATCCAAAGGAACTTAACAGATGTGGTATCTGGGATTTTGAGCTAAGAAGATTCTTAGGTGGAGTGGCATTTATATATGATCATACATATCCTTAAGTGATGGGGGTTAGGAATGTCAGTGAGAGATCAGTGAGAGATGAAGGTGCAGGCAGAGGGTCAGAAGCTCAGGGAGACTCCATAGCCTTAAAGACTTTAAAGATGGAGAAAGACCACTAGTTAAGGCTATGGCCCCCAGAAGCTGGGGAAAGCTCAGCTGACATCTTAGCCCAATGATACCAAAATTACAAAATAATACTACTGCATTGTTACAAAATGTAATTGTTTGGTCACCTGTTCAAGCAGCATTAGCAAGCTAACCCAGTCTTTCTCAACTGGCGGCCTGTGATGTTCCCTGTGCTCTTGCGTGGGTTAATAAAGGTGAAAGGTTTAGATCTTTGCTTATTAGATTAGTTGGAGGGGTTGGGAGCATGCTCTGTTCAATTTTATGCTCTCTTCTTCACTCACTTGCTGACTCATTAAGTCTCTAATTCACTCGTTTACTTACAAATTAATTCACTCTATGTTCTCTCAGCTCATTCACCACTCCTATACACACCCGCATCTCAATAAATAGCGATGACGTGCCTCTGCTGCTGGATGACCAGTGACAAGCAGTGAAAACTAAATCTCGGCAGGGGAGGTGGTGCAAAGATGGGCATCTAGAATTGTGTGGAAGCAGATTGGTGCGGAGGGAAGGCACATAAGCAGCTAAGCCGAGTCTCCTGGAATCTGACCTCATGCCTAGACCTGCTCAATTGAATAAGGCCAACATATTTTAATAAAGAATGATAAAAGTCTAGGTAGATCATCTCTGGAAGCTGCGAGAAATTAATCTCTTAAAGGCCACAGAGCAGTAAATGACAGAGCCAAGCCTCGAACTCAGGTCGGTTGGTTTGGCTGCAAAATGTCTGTGTTTGGCCTCTTTTAGTGGGGCAGGAACTGTTAGCGGGGTTCAAGGAGAGGAGACACCAGACAGGAGTAAAGTCAAGCACTAAAGATGAGCAGGTGGAAGGAAATCAAATGACCTAAGATTGAATAGTTCATGAAATGCCAGGACCCATCATTTCTGCTGAATCAGGTTATGAAGAGTTACAGTGTGCTGCAACTTCAGTGACAATGACCAAGATGAGCCCTGGAGCCACATCAACATCTGCAGGCACATGCAGAGCCTGGTACCATTCTCAGTGGCTGAGGCCAGCCAAAAGTGAGTGAGGCTAGTGGGCAGAGGATAAGAAACGAAGTAGACGATCAGGCACAGAATGTGCCACAAGGTGGGTGCTAGGCCAGACTGCTTACCACAGTCAGGGTACACCAAAGATATAGAGCAATTCTAACTCTGGGGACAGTGCCCCAACAGTGAACTCTGGCTGTCCTCACAGGCCTAACACACACAGTAGGAAAAGTACCCACTGGCAATCATTTAGTCCCCCATTGCTGCCTTCAGCCTCAGCTCATTTTCTTTAGTCTGCCTAGTTCCTCCTCCACCTGAAACACTTTTCTACTTTTGGGGGATCCTATCTCAGGGTCATTCACTTGTGCATTATGAGTGAGCACGTCCCCCAACTGGACTGATCAGAGGCTTCCTATGAGCTTTGTAATTAGAACCAATAAGAGATCTTTACTTTGTCTCTAGGGAGGAAAGTGAGAGAGTGAATTGGGAAGCTTCAGGAGTTAAGGGTCATGGTTTGAACCTTTAACAGCTGTCCTTTCTAATAGAATGATGCTGGCAGAGTGCACAGGGAGATGGACATGAAGGTCTTGATGTTTGGATCATATCTGAAATCAGCCATCTGCCTGCTCTTTCTATGGTCTGTCTGACAGTTACCAATGATTTCCCTATGCCTGCTGATTTCTTCTGGGTTTCTTAGAAGCACAAGTATAAGTTCTGAGCCCTGTCTAATGGAAATGAGTGTCCTAAAAATATAGGAACTTGTCTGTTTCCCCACACATTTCTTTTCCTAAGAAGTCCTATATCGCTTGTGAGGTTCCAGTGAACCTTGCTGAAAATCACCATGGAGCTGTACTGCATTCAATCTTCTACTGAACAATCAGGCACACCATATCTTTTCAGTGTTTCCTTTGCTGCCATTGATCAATCCTGCTAATCTTTTCTCCTTATTCCTTCTTTTGGCCCTATACAACTGAGGACTGCATCCCAATTTTCTGTTCAGAGAGCATATGTACCACACTGGTGTAGTGGACAGACTAATACTAGGGAATGGTTTGAGCACTTGTTCGGTGCTAGGCACTATAGAGCTTTCTTACCTTTATCTCAATTAGATCTTTTAACAACTGTTTGAAATATTGTTAGCCTTAATGCCAAGAGGGGGAAACTGGGGCTTAAAGCAGATCTGGAACTTCCCAAAGCAAGCCTATTGGTAAATGTAAACTTGAAACTTGAATCCAGACCAACTCCATCCAGATCCTTTTCTCTAGTCTCCCTTTGTTGCACAGAGATGTGAGAGGAGCAAACACTGTGGGTGTAGTTTCTAAAAGACTTAGGCTTATTTTGTGAGCCTGATAGCACTCTTATACCATCCCAGTGGCAGTAGGAGCTATACACTGGGGAAGAGAGAAGCTCAGAAGTAAGGCCTAGCCAATGGGTACAGAGACATGCCTAGTGTCAGCTCACTGACCTAGGAACTCCTGATATATTTTAGCTCATCTCTTGTCCTCAGTTGGAAGGGAATGAGGAGGTATGTCGCCTTGAGGGTCAGTGGGGACAAGAAAATGCTCAAACATTTACCCTGAGAGTAGATCATCCAGATGTACAGCTGGAGGCTTCTGAGTCATAATACTACCTGTCCTGGGCTGGGGTGGGCCTCCCTCCAAGTCATGTTGAAGGGTTCTGGGTGTCACTGGGCAAAGGCTGAGTGAGCAGGAACTTATAGAAGTCAGGCTGAGTGGTACTGGGGAGATAACCAAATTGATTACTACCACCTGGGCTAGAGTCTATGGGTACCCTGTCCTTTCACCCTTCGTTGTTGTACTACCAGAGTAACTACAATTGTCCTTACTTCCTCAGGGAAACCAAGGTCTATCTACTTGGGGTTTGCTTATCTCTGCTCTATGGAGGATTGGTTCAGACTACTGACTGGGTTCCCTTCTTGCCCTACTCAGACCTACACAAGAGAGAAAAGCTGTTCCTTTATAGAGCCAGAAAAAAAAATAGTGCACCTGATACAAGGTCTTTGTTTTACATGGGACTGACGCGTTTTAATCCCTGGTGCTACTGAGCACCACCATGAGTGATCGTGAGTATAGAACCAGGAGTAGCTTTGAACACTATCAGGCATGCACCCTTCCCCCCAAATAACAACACGGAAACACTTCCTTTTTAAAAAAACTCTCATATATCCCATAGTCCTAAACACATGACACGAACATGGCTGGTCACAAGTATGTTTTCAGAGGGATAGAGAAGCTCAGAGAAGTTTGAGTCCTGCAGTCATTTTTACAACTAGCAAAAGGGGAGGCTGAATACAAAGCTGAGATGGCAGAAACCTAGCTGATAACTCCTGATCTTCTTAAACCTGTGGCCTCAATACAGGGAACGAGAACAGTGAGGAACCAGGCAGAATCCAGCTCTGCCTAAGGCCTGGCCAGGCAGTGTGAGAACAGTTTCAGCCTATACTGGATCCTGGGCCAAACATAAGAAATGATCCTTGGACACTGTTTTCTCAATATCCAGGAAAGGCAGGTTGGGGGCAGGGTTTGGTACTCATGGTGCAATTAGCTGTGGCCTGAGACTCAGATGCCAGCTCTTTCCTTGCTTCAGGCTGAGGGAAGGAGACTTACTTTCTAAGGCAGTGGTCCTCAAACTACAGCTAGTGAGCCACATGTGGTCCTCGAAGGACATGTCCCGCTGGGTGTTTTTGCTGCTGCTGCCTTTCTGCTTAGCAGCTGATACATCGTGGGCACTCAGTGCGCAAGTGTGGAATGTGTGCTGCACTCTGCAACTCCCCTCTTTCGCGCTGTCTTTGACTGCTCTTCTCAGTCTTGGTCAGGGGTCCTCAAATTACAGCCTTTGGGCCACTATTATAATTTGTTTAAAACTGTAGTATGGCTTTCCAGTAGTCTGAAGGTTAGTGATCTGGCTCCATTTAAAAAGTTTGAGGACCCCTGTTCTAAGGCTTCTGGTACTCAGATAAATACTAGATTTTCCTGATTTGGACTCAGATTCCCCTGAGATGTTATTTGTGGATTCAGCATGAACCCCTAAGCCAGCGCTTGGCAGTCAGTACCCATGTCCCAACCCACCATTTCCACAGTATGATATGCAGCATCTTCAAAGACTACAACCTCCCTGCTAACTGGGCTACTGAATGAGCAGCTGAGTTGGGAAGGGAAGGCACCAGTACCCAAGCCCTCTCCAAGTGCCCATTCACTCCACCTCATCATGCAAGTCTGATGGGGCTGGGGAGGGTGAGAAAATTAACACAACAAATAGACAAAATATTATCCACCACTACCCCCATACCCCGGTCTGGCCAGAAATCCTTGCCCTCGGGCCTCCAGCATTGCCTCACTCATCGCTCCATGGAGTAGTCAAATGCATCTGAAGGCAAAACATTTACCTGATGTGGTTTGTGTGGGTTCCCTGGAGCTGACAATTCACTGAGCACAGGAGAGAACTGGTAATTTGTTGAGTTTATTGAGTTGCTTTGGGGAAAGAAACTAGCCTCCATTGTACTTTTCCTGTTTTGCATAAAGGCCTTTATCCAAGCACCTTAATTTGTACTGACTTCTGTTTTTGAGATGCTCTTGCCATCTCAGAAAACTGTTCCCTCAGCCTTATGATTTGCATCTTCCAGATCAACCTGAGTTTACATTCACTAAGTACACTGATTTATTCACACTCACCAAGTACACTGAGTCTTAGCACAGAGCCCCAAGCATGCCACTACCCCCCCACATAATTTGTTCACAGGTGACCTGTTTAGTGGTAGAGATTCTCAGCTTTCTACACAGTTCTTGTCATGGTAACCATTTCTTTTTTTAATTAATATCTTTATTTAAACACCTTGATTACAAACATGATTGTGGTTTAGTTTCAGTCATGTAAAGAACACCTCCCCCTTCACCAGTGCAACATTCCCATCACCAATGTCCCAAATCTCCATTATCCCCACCCCACCCTCGTCTATACTCTAGACAGGCTTTCTACTTCCCTCATTCATTCAAATTGTTATGATATTTCTCAATGTAGTTATTTCTCTAACTGCACTCATCACTCTTTGAGGTGAGCTTCATGTAGTGAGCTAGAACTTCAGTCCTCTTCTCTTTTGCCTCTGAAATTTATTCAAGAATGCCTTTCATTTTTATTAAAACTCATAGATGAGTCTATCTCTCCCTCTGACTTATTTTACTCAGTATAATAGATTCCATGTACATGTACATGAAAATTTCATGACTTCATCTCCTGATGGCTGCATATATTCCATTGTATATATGTACCACAGTTTCTTTAGCCATTCATCTATTGAAGGACATCTTGGTTGTGTCCAAAGTCTGGCTATTATAAATAGTGCTACAATGAATTTAAATGTATGGAAGGGATTTTTGTATTGTATTTTTGTGTTCCTAGGATATATCTCTAGGAATGGTATAGCTGAATCATATGGGAGCTCAATGTCATGGTAACCATTTCTCTGGCCATCCTCCTGTCTTGTCTCTGGCCACCTCTTTGTTACCAAGAACCCTCAGTATCCTGACTTATCTGCTCATTTTTAAAGCATCTGTTTTAATGCCTCTAGAAAGTAGGGCTCTCAATCAGGTCCCCAGATAGTAAAAATTTAGTTTAGCCACTCTGTGATGGGACTCAGGCACCATTGGATTCTATTTAAGTTACTTGAGGGAAGGACTCCCAGGAGTGCTTGAAGGTTGAGGAGCCCCACTAAAATTCCTCTATCAATGGGTATATTGGGCCAGTGAATGTTCGAGGATGCTGTATTTCAAGGACATTCAGTGCCAGAGAGTCCCTGGGTCACTCCAGTGCTCGGCATCTCCAATGTCATATCCAGTAAGTCTTGAGAAACTATGTGGTTCTGGGAATTGAGTCTGAGTCAGATACATGATTGATAAACAGATTAATAGATAGATAGATAGATAGATAGATAGATAGATAGATAGATAGATAGATACCCTAACAACTGTGCAATCTTCTGCCTTCCTGTTCCACCACACATTCTTTCTTCCTATAGCACAGGGGTCTCAAACTCGCGGCCCGCGGGCCGCAAATGGCCCTCCGTATAACATTTTGTGGCCCTGCCCTAGAAGAATCTATTTTTGTTTTGTTTTGTTTTAGTTGTTTTGTCACACACCCCAATGTTCAAGGCTTACTACTGACTTTGCACTCAAAGATCACACCGACTTTGCCTCCTGCGCCTGCCACCAAGTAAATTGAGTTTGAGACCCCTGCTATAGCACCTCAAACAGGGTGGACATCCTCCACTTGGTTGCATATCCAAAGGAACAGAGGTTCCTGAAGACACTGCCAATTAGAAGGACTATATTGAGGACCAAGGACACAGGGAACCTATTTCATAGGAGATTAAGAGACCCAGCTGGCTATGGAAGCCCTTTCTACTGTCTGCAGGGCCACACCAGCTGTCCCCTGCTTTGCTCTATGTATGCTTCTCTTCTACCCAGGCTTTATTCACTCATCTGCTTAAATTTTTTATTTTTCTTTGATTGGGACCACGCCTGTTGGTACCCAGGGTTTACTTCAGACTCTGTACACATGGATCACTTCCAGAAGTTTTCAGGGGACCAAACAGGACATCAGGGATTGAACCCAGATAAACTGAGTGCAAGTCTTGCCTCCTGTACTATCACTCCAGTTCCTAGTCAGTCTTTTTCAGTGAACTGTTTCCTAAGACCTTTCTGTCAGGCTTTAATGGGTTCAGAGGAGAGAGTAGTGAGACAGAGAAATGGGAACATCCTCTCGTCAGGGGGCTCTTAGTTTGGTGGGTGGTGCAGATTCCCAGCAGTGTTTGGTGAGACAAGTACTTTGGTTGGGAAAGTACAGCTGCTGAAGGGCCAGAGTAAAGCCAAACCGGTTCTAATGAAAATGACAGGAGCCTGCTTGCATATATGTATAACAGGCAGAACAGATCTGGTCTAACCAATTCTGAAAATTCAGTACTTGGGATTTGAGCCAAGCTGGGCATGAGACCTAGAGGCTCAAGTTTCTATAATCAGCTGATTCTTGCAGTCCTGATGGCAGAGGGGACAACCTTGGAACAATCACTGAAGGCTACTGAAAGCAATAGCCAGCACTTGCATCTCCCTCTCCTTCACTCTCACACACAGATAAAATTGATGTGCCCTTTACTGTCTCCCCTAAAGTGGTTCCCAAGAGGATCTTAGCTCTCCCATGGCCTTGACCCCATTTCCTGACTCATCATGCCCAAGACCCCTGGGCTGTCTCCTTAGTGCCTGTGCAGGCTGTTCCTGTCAGCTGAATCTTTCACTTTCATAGACTCAGATGGGATCATTGCTGGCTCTCTCGGTGCCAGTCATAGTTGTTATTGTAATTATGTGATTTAAATTAAACATCACATAAACTGGTGAAATATGAGTGTGAGAGGAAATATAGTTGCATCTCTGGAAACGAAATTGAATGCTTTGGAATGACTCCACGAAGGAGCTCTCAGAATAGAATTGCTTTCTAAATATTAGGGGCAAGGGAGGGAGACAGCTGCTTCCCTCAAAGTCAGTTCTTGGGGGGCTGCCTTGTTTCCTGCTACCTCTTCGGCCCCTGCATAATGTCTGGTCCTTAGCAGGTGCTCAATCCATATGAGCTGGTTTGGAATAGATTCATGGGGCATCCTGGGGGTCATTAGTGTGATACTGACATTATAGAGGACACTCTGCTTGTCAGAAGAAAGCGTGGCCCTGCATTAAATGGATTGGCAAATAGATGCATTGTTAAGTCTTTGACTTAGTAATGAAAGGTTTAAGCTATGAGTGCATTCTCTTAAGACAGAGGATGTGTCTTTTAGCAACATCATTTGAACTTCTATGCAAAGTGTCAGTAAACTCTCTCTGGAAAGGGCCAGATAAATATTGTTGGCTCTGCAGGTTATAGTTTCTGTCACGACTACTCAACCCTACCTGTATGGAATGAAAGCAGACAGTACGCAAATGGCTGGGTCTTGCTGCGTTCCTCCAAGACTTTATTTATTAAAAAATAAGGCAACCGGGGCCGGGCGGTGGCGCTGGAGGTAAGGTGCCTGCTTTGCCGCGCTAACCTTGGACGGACCGCGGTTCGATCCCCCGTGCCCCATATGGTCCCCCAGGCCAGGGGCGACTTCTGAGCGCATAGCCAGAAGTAACCCCTGAGCGTCACTGGGTGTGGCCCAAAAACCAAAAAAAAAAAAAAAATAAGGCAACCAACTGGAATATGCTAGCCCCTGTTTTCTGGTTGTAAGTTGTCCTGTGTGCTGAGGCAATGCTCTGTGCTACTGGAGAAAGAGACAAAGAAGGTCCTGGCTGTTCTTAGGAGCACACATTTCTGCTAGGAGGTAGGCAAGTCAAACTGAGAGCTAGGTTAGGGGTTAAGGCACTTACCTTGTATGTGACTGTCTCAGGTTATATTCCTTGCACTAAATATGGTACCAAGCATGATCAGAGGTTACTCTTGAGGACAGATCTAGAATTAACCCCTCAGCACCACAGGGTGTGGCCCAACCCCTCCCAGGGTAACTACAATTTGTGTTCCCAACACGGTGGAAAAATTATGCTTATGGTGAACTTGCCAGAGAAAAGACGTTTTAGTTGAGAAACTCAGACACAAAGACACAGAGGCATGAAGGTGATAGAGCTCAAAGCAGTTGTCCTTAGAGGGGAAGGAAGTCTTGCTTCCAATGCCAGGGAGCCTTTGATGTGAGTCTACAGCACAGAAGTCCAAGTTAACTATCCCAGAGCATAGAGGTGGGTTGAAGGTTGAGGGCCAATCAGAATGAAGTGTCTGGGGTCTAGATGGGAAATGTCAGAGTCAAGAGGAAAAGATGTGTCCACAGTTGGCCATATGGGAAAGGAGATGGTACCTGAGAGGAGAGGATGAATTTGAGAAAAGAAATAAGCAGGGTGGAAATGCATTGTAGTTGATTCATACACATCTCAAACACATTCAGAAGGTGGCAGGAAGTTGAGTTTTTCCAGGGGTCTCAGGCCCATAGGAGCTGCCTGCAGATTGATTCAGGAGACACTGTTGGAAATGAAGGGGTGAGAGACCAGAGGATTCTTCATGAATAATGTTTAAGGGGGCCCTACAGGATCCCTTACCTACAAAGACTTGATATTTGTCCCAGGTATATACCCATCAACTGAAAATTTTGTAATGTGATAAATTCATCAATAGGAAAAGTATTTATCTTGTCTTAGAAAGAGTCTTATGCATTTTCTAGAGAAAAACTGATGTGGCAATTGTCATGAGACCAGGTTTCAGAGCTGATCCAGTAAACATTGCTTTGGGGTATAGGAGGAAAGCTGGGACAAGGGTAGATCAGGAATCAGCCACCAAAATGTGCTCTATTGCCTTTATCCCACCCTCCTGGAGATGTTTCCAGAAGGATTTCCTAGTTATACCAAGATATCGATATCCTCTCCATTCCTCAGAGTGAGAGCACAGGGATGCAGAGAAAAGCATTTGACAGGGGGAATAGGGTAGCAGGATTTTCCTATCACCTCCTCCTAGGCTTGCCGTGGGTCTTGCTTTGAGGTGCATGGATGATTCAATCTTCATCAGATGATTTAGTTTAGTTATGTCCAAGCCCACAGAAGGATCTTGGGGCACAGAACCCAATGTATTTTAGGATAGGAGGAGGTCGCATAACCAGGAAATCATTGAAGCTGCATTCTGCCTATTATAGCCTTGGAAGTAGAACCTCTCCATATGCAGGAGAACGGTCTACACTGACAAATACAGTGACTGGTATAACTGGTCTGTGCTTGGTAAATAATGGCTAGACAGATATTTCCTTTGATGCTCATTTTCAGAAATGCTGAGATTTAAACCTTGATCTTTTACCATTTATCTCCCTCAGCTGAAGTAGACAGCTGTTCCTTAGAGGGATGACTGTTAACTTCTGTGGCTACATCAACATCCTGACTTAAGAAGAAATGGGTTCCATAGAGTCTGCTCCAAGTTTTCGTCTTACCAAGAGAAACATTTAGAGCTTTCTGCAGAGGAACTCAAAACCGATTTTCCCACACACAACTACATGTATTACAGGGAGTGATTTTTCTCTTCTCCTCAAGCCAGATTCCATTAATGAAGCCCCATTTAACAGAAGTCAATTTACCAAAAAGAAAAAAAAATTGAGTGTAATTGCTTAAACACATTTTATGTTGTACTGCAATAGCAATGTCCTGGGCGAACTTGGAATTCCCCAGGCTCCCCATCGTGAAGTTAATGTGGACAGAAAGGTTTGAAGAGGAGAATATCTCCTTGTGTTTCTCTTCTTTAATTATGATTCTGAGAGGGAGCGAAATTAAAGAGAATCCTGGGGAAGGGGAGTGTGAGGAAAAACCGACACAGAGTGGAATTCAGCCTGAACAAGTTCCATTGCCTTCCTTCGTGCCTGTGTGATGCAGAGCAGAGCCCAGGGGCTCTGGCAGAATGTTTTAGCATTGCATCTCCCCTCTGCCACTTAAGAGCTGTGTAACCCTGAACAAGTTTCTTCACCTTTCCATGCGCTTAGGTAGTTCAACGGAAGAGGGCCTCAAAAAGGGCAAGTGCAATCAAAGTAGTTTGTGTAGTACTACAGTAAGCGATAGAAATGATTTTTCTAGGGTGCAAATGGGTGCTTGTGTGTGCATGTGTGTGTGTGAATGCCTGAGTAGCTGCATACATACTGTGTATATGTGTGCATACACAAGTGCTCAGAGAGAGAAGAAAGCTGAAGAGTCAAATCAGGAATGTATCTAGGAGAAGGTAATGCATGTCAGAGGCTTGGTGGAAACTTGGAAGGAAGATACAGGTGAGGCTCTGGAAGGACCGGAAGCAGGAACAGAACTGGCCAGGTTTGAACAAGGAAACCATGGTGACTAATATATACAGGAACGAGAAAGGGAAGAGACAGGAGAGATAAAGGTGCACCAAATTTGTTGACTTACTTGTGTGGGGGTTGTGGAGGTGATAAATCTGGCATTATTAAGGGTTTATTCCTACTTCACTAGGGATTTATCTTGGTGAGGTAGGGAGACCATACGGAGTATCATGGATCAAACCCAGGTTGGCCATGTACAAGACAAGCACCCTGCCTGCTATACTATCACTCCTACCCCCCACGCCTCCGCACACACTGGGGTTGTTTTTTTGGGGTTTTGGAGGGCCACACCCAGTGATGCTCAGGGGTTTTTCCTGGCTATGTGCTCAGAAATTGCTTCTGGCTTGGGGGAACCTATGGGACACCAGGGGATAGAACTATGGTTCATCCTAGGTCAGTCACGTGCAAGACAAATGCCCTACCACTGACCCACTGCTCCAGCTCCACACACTGGGTTTTAAAATCTGAGGACATTTGGAGATTCATTTGCTTTTAATGAATAATTAAGCTATAATTTATGTAAGATGAAAGTCTCTGTTTTTAAGGTGTACATTTTTTTTTAGCTTGTACAAAAATGTTAATCCTACGGGGCCAGAGCAGTGGTGCAAGTGGTAAGGCATCTGCCTTTCACGTGCTAGCCCAGGACAGACCATGATTCGATCCCCCAGCATCCCATATGGTCCTCCAAGCCAGGAGCAATTTCTGAGCACATAGCCAGGAGTAACCTCTGAGTGTCACCGGATGTGACCCCAAAAACAAAACAAAAAGTTCATCCTATATAACCATCTCCTCATTGAAGCCATAATACGTTTCTATCACCGAGTAGGCAATAGAAATGCCTTTCCCAGGCAACCCTGAACCCTAAATCTGGTAACCATAAATCTCTCTTTTGAGATTTACAAAATGTCACACACTTGAGTCCTGCCACAGCCTACATCACAGCCACACTCTCACAGACACATAGAAATATCCATCCAGACACACACACACTCAGTGCTTTCAAACCATACATGCTCCTGTATTTGCTCTCATTTGTTCTCATGTTGGAAAGTTTGAGAAGTATGAACCCATTCACATAGAATGAGCATGAAGCTATGATTTCTGTGACAGAACACCCAATTCCTTATAGATACCCAGAAAACCCTCAGATACACCATCTTAGTAGTCAAGGAGAGAGAAACGGGAGCAGGACTGGGGAGTTTAAGCTTTGTAATTGCTAATTTTAGCAATTAATAGGATTCCTGGAATGTGGAAGACTGAAAGAGAAATGGAAAGTGGTAGATGTTCCTTGGGACTTCTTAGGATGACTGTGGGAGTTCAGGCAGACCCCAGCACCGGGACATCCTTTCTGACTCCTATATACAAAACTCATCATGAACTTCTTGCCAGACTGTGGACCCCAGCACCCATCCCTCATTTCATTTTGCAGTGAACAGCCTGATTCTGAATTATTCAAGTAAATTCTTCCTATTTCTACTTCTTTTATGTAAATAGCCTTCAAGCTTTGTCATTGAGATGGAATTGAATCTGACCTCCGGGAGGGGGGACCCTACAATATTGTTTGTGACTCCTAGAAAACTTAAATGAGTCTGCCTGTAATAAACTATTTTAAATGGGGTCTGGCGAAGTACAGTAATTGGTTTCTATAATAGCTCTTACCATAGCAATATGGGTTATATTCCTGGAGTTGGGTGTGTGTCAGCATTTTCATTATAGTGAAAACTCTTTTGCAGGCGTTGAAGCTCCCTGGTTAGTGCCTTTGTTTAATGCATATGTATGAAGACCCTCTGTGTTGGCCTGCTTCTGTTGCTCCTCCAAGATTCTTTTCCCTTACTCTTCTGGTAACCCTGCTTTGGAAGACATGCCTGTTGAGTTGCATCCTTTTACTTCCTTCGCCTCTAGCTTCCATTAGAATAGATCAACGGAAGTATCAGCATGGGATTGAAGGAGGGAATGGAAGAAGTGTGCATTTCAGGCAAGATTTTTGCAAACTGACTCTGGTTCAGACTGCAAACATGGCTTCTGTATAGAGGCTCTTTTCATGCTGCTGATTTGAGGATAACAGTTTGCTCTCCACGACTGGAGTGGACCTGAGGCCCCACCTAGTCCCATTACTAGCTCCAGGATACTGCCTCATCTTGGCCATTTTCCCTTTATAAAGTGCTCATTAAACTTTCAAAAATATTCACTGAGGACAGAGCAACCTGCTTCAGCTGGATCCCTGATGTGTTGAACTTTACTAACAATTAAGTGTTGTATAAGCTCCCGGGGATGAAGAAATAGCAGGTGCTACTGTTACTTGCTAAAGGGATCTTGCTAAAATCTTTTCTGGGTCCCATCTCACTGAACCCTCGCAGTCCTTTTAGGAAGATGTTCTTAGCACTCATATAATGGATGAGGTTGCAGAGAGTGGAGATTTTTTTCTGAAAGGGCTCTTCTAACCCTCTCCCTCTCCACTCCCAGGTCATGCTACCTTCTCTTTAGGGTGTTCACATCTGTTTCTGGATTACTTGGAAACACAATTGCAATTGGAAACAAACAGCAATGGCCTCCCAGGAGAGGAAGAGAAAAGCTTTATTTATTAGGCTGATTATTCACCTAGAAGGTCTCGCATAGATTTCTTCTACCTTTGCAGGACAGTTTGATTCTTTTCCAAGAGGCTAAGAAATGGGTTCTACTGCTGAGTAGTAATGGCTGGGTCTGAGCCAAAACTGGAGCAGCCTTAAAGGCAAGGGAAGTTAGGAAGACTTCCCTGTGACATACTATTTAAAGGCATTGCATAGTGATGTCAATTGAGGAAGCATGAACTGAACTGCTATGCAGGTAGACCACAATTGGGGGTCCCAGAAGGCCAGACAGAAGGCAGGGAAAGCAAGGCCACCAAAAAGGAAGAAGCAGGCTTTGGCAGTACTTCAGTGGTCCTCAAACTATGGCCCACAGGCCACATATTGTATTTGTTCCCGTTTTCTTTCTTCACATCAAAATAAGATGTATGCAGTGCGCATAGGAATTTCTTCATAATTTTTGTTTTTACTATAGTCTGGCTCTCCAATGGTCTGGGCCCCTGTTTAAAAAGTTTGAGGACCCCTGAGTCTTAGATGATGAGCCTAGTGTGGGGGCAGGAGTGAGGGGTGATGCTGACTCTTGTTGGGGGAGAGGAGCATGCTGCATGCATCTGTCTCAGGTAGGAGACTGCTAAGGAAGTGAAGGGATTCCTGAGATGTCTAGGAATGGACTAAGTAGGGAGGAATCACCCAGGATTGTGTTGTGTGTCCTTATATAAGTACAGGACATGTACTGAACAGGGCCTGCTAGAGTAGGGTCAGGGTAGAAAGTTTGGAAGATTGCTCTTGGGCTCTTGGAGACAGTGTAGGTTTGTGTGTTTGGAGTGGGAAAAATCTGGTCCAGCTGGAAGTGGCTCATAGTCTGGCCACAACAGGGACATGTGAGCTTAAGAGTGATGGTGATCAGGGAGACGGGAACAGGTGGCACCCCAGAGAGAAAGTCTGGAGAAGAAAAAAGGAGTAAGATTAAAAGACGCAGAATGGTCCCACTCATCTATAGGTTTGAAGAAAAATGAAAGACATCTCTCAACAATTTTCAGAGACAAAAGAGAGGAGAGCTGGATGTTACAGCCCACCTCATGAAGCTGACCACAAAGAGAGATGAGTTTAGTTAGAGAAATAACTACATTGCGAACTATCCTAGCAATGAGAATGTGTGAGGGAAATAGAAAGCCTGTCTAGACTACAGGTGGGGGAAAGGAGGGGAGGAGGGAGATTTGGGACATTGGTGGTGGGAATGTTGCACTGGTGATGGGGGGTGTCATCTTATATGACTGAAATCCAACCACAATCATGTTTCTAACCAAGGTGTTTAAATAAAAGATATTAAAAAAAAAAAGGTGGTTGCAAGGGAGGAGCCAGAGACCCAGTCTAAGAGTGATTCCCAAGTCAATTCTCCTCTTTGTGAGTGCCTCAGTCCTTTCTTATCCTCTGGGCAGGCTTGAAGGGGAAGGTACTGTTTGGAGTTGTACACTAAATCTGTCCTGGAGAGCTGGGGTGGAACATAGTCCTCTAACTAGAGCTAGGCCTTTGCTGGGAGTCTGGATGCCTGTGGGGAAAGGGGACTGGGTGCAGATCTTCTGTGGGGAGACTGGAGCTGGGCTTTTTTTGGAAGGGGTTGCTTTGCTGGAGAGTCAAATATCTTTCCCAAATGTTGGGTCTGCTGGAGAAATAGATTCTAGGCCTGAAGGTCTGTCTTGTCTCTCAGCATCTAAGGAAACAACATTAGGATCTCTTACCGAGACACCCTAGGAATAGCAGTGGAGAAGGGGTTGTCTCCCGGATGCCCATGTTCCTGTACCTGACACCTTCTGCTCTGTGCCTGCAGGTTCACTGGAGCCAGCCTTCCAGCCCCCGTCATCAGCAGCAAGAACTGGCTGCGACTACACTTCACATCGGATGGCAACCATCGGCAGCGTGGCTTCAGTGCCCAGTACCAAGGTAAATGCAGAGGGATGCAGAGAAAGTGCTCATCTCTCTTTACTGGGATCCAGTGGACCAGTGGGATCAGGGCACCCTGACCTCTCAAGGCACTGCTACTGCCCTTGGGGCTCCCAACTGCCCCATCAGGCCCAGCTGGTCCTACCAGGAACCCCTGACAAAACTTCTGCACTAGATGCTTGGCAAGCACCTTTCAATCTTCATTAACCATCACCCCATTTTATTGGCAAGGAAGTGGAGGCTCCCCAATCCAGCCAGCTACATCTGAATTCATGCCTTTTGTATCTGGGGTCTTTATCCCCTGCCTGGTCGGATGTAGGAGAGGTGTTCCCAGTTTTGCCTCCTCCCATTGGATGTTCATTTGAGGTAACCCAAACATGTTCCAAACATAGACAAAGTAGCATGAGAAAGCAGAAAGAGGGCTGGTTGTCTCCTGCTGGGATGAGAACAGGAATGGCAGGAAATTGGGAGCAAATGTATTCTGGCTAGATTTCCAAAGCCCAGAGGCACCTGTAAAAATGAGGATGTAGGGACTGAGAGAGAGAGGACAGTAGGGAAAGGCACTTGCCTTATATGTTGGCAGCCAGGTTAAATCACCAAAAACCCAGATGGTTCTCCCTAAACCACACTGGAAGGGATCCCTGAGTGCAGAGCCAGAAAGAAATGGGTCCAGAGTACCACCAGGTATGGCCACAAAACAAACAAATGAAAGGTTTAACCCTACCGAGATGCCCTCTCCACATGGGAGAGACTCAAGTTCTCATAGATGGAAGATAACACGTGTCTTTCTAACCAGAATGTATTCCAGATTCATCACACTGATGGTAATAAACATTCAGGGCTGGCCTCATAACTTGCTCATTAAGTCTTAACTATCCCCAATTACAAATGGATACTGGTTCTAATTGATACAGCAATGAACTTGTACTGCACACCTATTAAGCATGTGTGTGTGTGTGTGTGTGTGTGTGTGTGTGTGTGTGTTGTGGAAGACACTAGAGAATAAAGCCGACTTAAGCACCTGTTATCAGCCACCGGCATGGGGGTGGCGTGTCTCAGTGGGTATGAAGACAGGTCAGGCATCCAGAAGGAGGATCATTAATTCCTGATGCTGTAGATACTAAGAAAGAATTGGATTTGCAGAGAGTGACACTATACAGTTGGTTCCTGCACCTCCACTTTTTCAAGCTCCAACCCACTAGCTTCCCGGCTTCACCTCTGAAGAGCCTCATTTCTTGATCCCAGAGCAAGCATGTTTGCAGGAGTAAGAAGTAAATAAGAAGCTCTCCTACCTGCAGTGCTTCCCCAGCTACCTCTCCTGCTACATATAGGCTTTGCTGGTGTGGAGGCACCTTGGTTGGGTACGTGCCTGGCTGGCCCATTCCCCTGTGCTTTCCTAAAAAGCAGAACAGAGAGGAATGCTGTCATTGCAACTGGTTAAATAGGTGCTGGACTTTCTACTAGTGTAGGAACTGATGACCATTTCTCACCATCATGGGTGAAGGCTTGGTGCCAGCCACTGAGCACCCAGAGCAGGCTCCAGAAGGTAGGAGCCACACCCACTGCAGCACACCTGCCTGCGTAACACCCACAGCCTTGTCTATGCCTTGCCATTCCCAAGACAAGTATATTTCTATTTCCATTTTTATTTTGTTTTGTTTTATCATGCTGGGAATCAAAGCCAGTATCTCTTTCTTGCAAGGTACAATGTGTCACTTAGTGCTGAGCTCCACCTTTGACCCTTTGTTTTTATATGGAGGGGTTGAGGGGTGAAGCTCAGGACCATTTCTAAGGTCCTTAACCCAGGACTTCTGCTTTCTGTCCTGCTGGTTCAGTGCTAAGCTTGAGATGTAGGGTGCTGCTTGACTGAAAGGTGTTTGGGGCCCCCAAGGCCACAATGGTGATGCTCAGAGGAGACTAGGTTCATGCAAGGTTGGTGATGAAATTCAGCATGTATGGCAGTTCTTTGACTTCTCTACAAGATCTCCAAAAATGTGATTTAAAATTTTATTTTTAGCTGAGAAAGCTGAGGCTTAGAGAGGTTGTTTAATGAGAGAGAGAGAAAAAGAGAGAGAGTTCAATCTTTAAGTGGCAAAGCTAAATTTATTCACAGACCTGTGTGAGCTTGTCTATAAAATACCAGGCCTCCCCATGCTGGACATTGGGAATCTTACCTTTCTATTTAACTGGTAGCCTTTAAACTTTGTTTTATTAATCTCATTCCACCTTAAAAAAATACATTTCCCCATACAACCCCATACACACATATATCAGTAGAACTACAAGGAAAATGTCACCAAGTGGTATTTACCCTTTGCTAAGTGTGATGCACCTTGCAAATTTCTTTCTCAGTTTTTAATGTTAGGTGCCACCTCTAAATTAATTTTCTAAATCTATAGTAGAGAACAACCTGCAATCTGAAAAATCATCTTAGAAACATCCCCAAAGCAGGCCCATGGTATCTTTCTCTCTCTCTCTCCTTTACCATGCTCCCATCCATGGTTTGCATGTTCCTGTGTGCCTGTACCTAAAGAATATTTTACAAAAATGTATGCCTTCACCTCATCTTAACAACACTCTTATGAATAGCCACTTCTGCTAGCCCCACTTTCTAGATGAAGAATGTGAGTTGCAGAGAGAGCAACTGACACAAAATCTCCTAGCTGGTACATTGGAGTCAGGAAATGAATCTCAAATATACTCTCAATCTGGCACGAGTCTGCACTGTGGCTACAGAAATGATGGTGTTAAAAGCAAGTCTCCCATGGGGCCCGGGAGATAGCATGGAGGTAAGGCGTTTGCCTTTCATGCAAAAGGTCATCGGTTCGAATCCCGGTGCCCCATATGGTCCCCCGTGCCTGCCAGGAGCAATTTCTGAGCACATAGCCAGGAGTAACCCCTGAGCACTGCCGGGTGTGACCCCAAAACAAAACAAAACAAAAACAAAAACAAAAAGGCAAGTCTCCCCCAGGCCTTTTTTCCATAGTATTTGAATAAATGACAGTTGGATAAATAGTGCAAGTGTATAAAGTAATTGGTGGGTGACACAATCAGCCACTCCCTGAAATGGCCTTGTCAGTCTCACAGCTGACAGTGTAGTGTGACTGCTGAGGGAAACATTGTGGATAGCATAGCAGGGGTTCTCAAACTTTTTAAACAGGGAGTCAATTCACTCTACCTCAGATCGTTGGAGAGCCAGACTATAGTTTTTAAAAGAACAACTATGAAAAAATTCCTATCCACTTTGCACATATCTTATTTTGAAGTGGTTATTGAGTGGCTGCTGTCTATATTGCTCTGGTGCTTTTCGAGGTTTTTGTTTGATATTTTTTATCTTTTATTTTATTTATTTTGTATTGTTGTTATGTCTTTCTTCCTTTTCCCTTTCTGCTCTTAAATTGATAGATATAGCCTCTAGAAGGACTCCTCCCATTTCTTGCTTGTTTGATTTTTGCCCCATTTTATTTTATTATTATTATTTTGCCTCTTTCCTTCAAATAGAACCACACAACTTGAACCGTCTGGTTCCGCTCCACAAATAGAGGGGGAAATAATGGAGGGTGCCAACACCAAACGGGTCATATGAATATTAAGTAGAAATAAAAAGAATGACCAAACTTGAACACCAAATCCAAAGTCAATGACAACAGAATCGATATCCAATTTACAACATACTAGACACAGAGAGGACCACTTATAATAGCAGCCTGGGGGGTAAAAGAGAGGGATATGAGATGAATGCTGGGAACAGGGGTGGAGGGAGGACAGCATTGGTGGTGAAAACGCCTCTGATTCAATATCACTATGTACCTAACATATTACTGTGAAAGATATGTAATCCATTTTGATTAAAATTTTAAAAAAGGGAACAGATACAATCTTTAAAATGAAGAACAAGAAAAGGTAAACTAACAAATTTACCAGTATTTGAATGGGAGCTATGGACCTACATTTGACAGGCCATCATTTGAGCACTATGCCTGGGACTGAGAGGATGAGTTGATAGAGAGAAGAAGGGGAATTGAAGAGTGCAGCACACATCCCACACATGTGCATTGTGGACCTGGGCTGCTAATAAAGATAGGCAGTGGTGGCAAAAACACCTGACAGGTTGGATAAATGTCCTTGGGGCTGTAGTTCAGGAACCCCTGGTGTATAGTGTGGGGAACTTTTTTTTTTTTTTTTTTTTTTTTTTTTTTTTTTTTTTTTTTTTTTTTTTTTTTGGTTTCTGGGTCCCACCGGGCAGCGCTCAGGGGTTACTCCTGGCTCCATGCTCAGAAGTTGCTCCTGGCAGACACGGGGGAATATGGGGAACCGGGATTCGAACCGATGACCTTTTGCATGAAAGGCAAACGCCTTACCTCCATGCTATCTCCCGGGCCCCCCACTTTTTAAAGCTATTGCCAAAATATCCTATTAATAATGACTCCAAAATGTTTCCAGGCATTTCTAAACATCCTTGCATGAAAAGCCACTCTGCTTGTGAACTATAAGCAAGGACAACTTTGGAACAACTTCTAAGCTAGAAGCTAGTTATGAGTTGCTCTTTGCTAGTAAAGTTCAAACAAGTGGCTGCGGGAGGCTTCCAGTTGGACTTTAGCAGGAGACAGGAGCCTTGAGCAAGGGTTAGAAGAGGGGGAGAAAATATAACCCACAGGAATGATACCCTAGATACTAAACAGCAGAAGAAAGAGAGTGAGAGGGAGAGCAGAACCATTGAAAGGGGTCAGCTGGCAGAACAGGAAAACTTGATTACGGACAACCCAGAGTATAGGAAGTATCTGGGAATCAACATCCAGCATAAGAGGAGACCCCTGGGAATCAGCATCCAACAGAGGATAAGAGACCTGGGAAGGTGGTCCTGCTCTCTAGCATCCTGTGATGATGTAAATTCTTTCCTTGTCATCTGTCACCCATCATATTAGATGCTATAGTGATTGATTTATGACACTTCAGAGCTAATAATTACCAGCTCCTGATTTTGTGGATGAGTCTTTTGCCCTGTGGAAACAAAACATACATTAAATAGATAATAGATAATTGACCCTTCATAGAGCATACATTGTTCTTGACTCAGTCACATCAGAATTTGGGGATATTTGTGGGCAGGCACAGTCAGAGGAATCCCACCAGGGATCTGAGATCTCCGTGCTAAGTTGGTCATGCCTTGGCATACCTGTGCAGGATGGGATTGTGCTGTGGACTGGCACTAGTTTAAAATTAGTAGCTAGAAAAGATGGAACCATGGACATGACAAATCCAACCTCTACTCTGAAGGAGGACAAGTCAGGAGTTGAGGATATAAATCTACTATACAGCATGATAAGCTAGTATTTGAAATCTGATGAGACTCAGATACTTAATGCTCTAAGACTAAGGTAGAAGAGAAATTAGTTTTGCAAAAAAAAGTTTGAGGAATCAAAAAAGAAATAAAGGGAAATAACACGGACTTAAGTATGAGTCTTAGGATGCCAGGCACAGTCAGAAAAAAACCTTTAAGGGAGTACAAAGGCAAGAAAACATGTGAGTGCTGAGACTAAGGACCCACAGAAACTCCTGTGTATTTTGTGCAGAGACAGGCAAATTGTACCGTAGCTCAGTTCATTTACCTTCATATGGTATTTGAGCTAAGAAAGACATATTCATTTGAAAACAGAAAAAAATTAAAAAAGAAGAATATTTCATGATACATCAGCCTTATAGGAAATTCATTTGCTGTCCATAAGTAAGGTGCTTTTAGAACACCACAGCACACTTTCATTGATGCACTTTCCAAGGCTGCTCCAATGCCTACTAGGGCAGAGTTGAGCAGCTTGCAGGAGAGACAGATGGCCCACAGCCTGACATATTTACCCGCAGGCCTTTTACAGAAAACATTTGCCATCCTAGAGAGAAGTCTACAGGCTAGAGCAAAGGTGAGCATGAGTATGGCAGATTCGGAGGCTGAAGGAGGGGACACTTTGTGGCAGGTGGGCTGCAATGATGCTGGGCTGCGACGGGGGGGTGGTAAGAGGTGATGGGCTTTAAACAAGAGGAGAAATGTGAGCACAGTTTGATTTCAGGAAGATCTTTGCATTAGGCTGAAAATGGAGGGGGAGGGCCACACAGTGAGGAATCTTGCAGAGTTGGATGAGAACCAGGTTTGGGCAGAAGCCATGGAGGAGGCGGAATGTGCTCAGCAGACATCTTTCCATGGAAACATCCTGCCACGTGACTCATTGCTATGAGAGGCCGGGATGGTGTGGGGAGAGGACAGAGGACTGTAAGATGAATCTTTAGTTTACAGCATTGGTGTGCGGGTAAAAGAAATGGTTCTGAGGACAGTATCAGAAAAAGGCAGACAGAGGAGGAATTTCTCTTTCAATAGATAGTGCCTGAAGAGGAGTAGTCCAGAGACATTCTATAAGTCTATATCTCTGGGAGAAGGGCCTAGGTTACATATCAAATGTAAAACGTTTTTGCCGACGCAGAAACAAACCATGAACTTCCTCCACTACCATCACCAAGTCCTTCTAGCATAGACCTCCTCCCTTTGGGCTTTCCAGGATAGAGGGGGCCAAAAAAAGCAGATTTTAAAGAGGATTACTTGGAGTCATAAGGATTCATTTAGTCACTATGTTGAGAAGACCTGGACATGTAGGATTCCAGTTTTCCTGACTAATGCCCCTACCCTAGCATTTCCTCTTGAATCTGTTTTGAGGTGTGGGTACTTAACCTGAGAAGCTCCCAGTCCTAAAGAATTTGACAAGCACAGAACCTTCCATTCCCAGAGTTTCATTCTGGAAGATCCAATGGTTTTGTGTGTGGAGTTCCCAGCCTCTGTCATTCTGCTCAGTGTTCACTGGGTTTTTGTCATTCTTCCCAGGAATGACAGTAAGAAGCCTTTCCTAAACCTGCTCAGTGGCCAGAATCATAGCCGGTGAATAACTTGCCAAAGGCGGTAGTGCCCTTTCCTGTATCCCTCCTTGTTTTGGAGAGTTAGAATTGTTTTGAATCCAAAGGGATCTGAAAATTAAAGGAGGTCTGGTCAAGTCCCTCGCCAATGGCAAGTATGTAAGCCTCTTCTCTACCTCCTCCTCAAACAAGCTCCTCTTGCCAGACCCTTTGCCCTGATGATTGTCATTGTTCTCCAGTCCTAGCCTGGCCCTTCTCACCTTTCAGCACCTCTGGCCAACATAATCCTGAAGACCAGAAGATAGACCATCTGCTATGGACTCTATGGACTCCCCTATCTTCTAAAGGTCACGTGTAGATCTCAAGAATGGGCAGAATAAACTTTCCCACTTGAAAATCATTCTCATCTCCCTGAGGAGCTGCTTGGGACTTTTTATAATAACAATCTGAGGCTTCATTTTGCCACTGGAGCATGTGTGATTCTTCCTGGTGACCGAGAAGTGTCTCCCACCAGAGTTAAAGTTCCTTGGAGCAGTTCAGAGCCTGCATTCTGGCTCTTTTTGCCTTGTTCCCGTGGACCTGCCCCCCTCAGACTCCCTTCCAGGCTCTGATTCCCTGCACAAATCTCAAGGACATTGTTCCCACAAAGCCATACTTTGGAGCTCACCCAGAAGTGAACTGAAAAGGGAGTATGGGCATCCCACTCTATGGATTCTTTCACTTATCTCACCCAGTATTAAGTATACCAAGTCTCTTATGTTCAATAGTGAATCCAAAAACATTTTCCAGCAGTTGGTCATAATCCCCTTAGTTCTCCAACTGTTTCAGGAAACCTTACCAATGCCTCTGGATCTCTCACAGGCTGCAGACAAAAGTGCTCATGGGTACAGAGAGTGAGGGAAGTAAGAGCTGGCATTGCAATATATTGTTTTTTTTCTTTATTTAAACATCTTGATTACAAATATGATTTTGATTAGGTTTCAGTCATGTAAAGGACACCCCCTTTCACCAGTACAACATTCTCACCACTAATGTCCCAAATCTCCCTCCATCCCACTCCACCCCCACCTGTATTCTAGACAGGCTTTCCAGTTTCCTCATTCTTTCACATGATTATGGTAGTTCTCAGTGTAGTTATTTCTATAACTGCATCACCACTCTTTGTGGTGAACTTCATGAAGTGAGCTGGAAGTTACAGCCCTCCTTTCGTTGTCTCTGAGGATTGTTGCAAAAATGACTTTTATTTTTCTTAAAACCCATAGATGAGGGGCCCGGGAGATAGCATGGAGGTAAAGCGTTTGCCTTTCATGCAAAAGGTCATCGATTCGAATCCCGGTGCCCCATATGGTCCCCCGTGCCTGCCAGGAGCAATTTCTGAGCATGGAGCCAGGAGTAACCCCTGAGTGCTGCCAGGTGTGACCCAAAAACCAAAAAAAAAAAAAACATAGATGAGTGAGACTATTCTGCGTCTCTCTCTCTCTCCATCTGACTTATTTCACTCAGCATGATAGATTTCATCTACATCCATGTATAGGAAAATTTCATGACATCATCTCTCCTGACAGCTGCATAATATTCCGTTGTATATACGTACCACAGTTTCTTTAGTCATTCGTCTGTTGAAGGGTATCTCGGTTGTTTCCAGAGCCTGGCTATTGTGAATAGTGCTGCAATAAATATAGGTGTGAGGAAGGGTTTTTTGTATTGTATTCTTGTGTTCCTAGTGTATATCCCTAGGAGTGGAATAGCTGGGTCGAATGGGAGCTCAATTTCCAGTTCTTGGAGGAATCTCCATATCGCCTTCCATAGAGGTTGGAGTAGACGGCTTTCCCACCAGCAGTGGATAAGAGTTCCTTTCTCTCCACATCTCTTCCATCATTGATTGTTCTCATTCTTTGTGATGTGTGCCAATCTCTGTGGTGTGGCGGGGGTTTTGACAGACCTTTGTGTGAGAAGGCTTGAAATGAAGATTCTCTCTGAGATGGAGCAGCATCTCCAGACAGGAGTTTACAAGACCCCAGCTCAGCAAGATGTATTCAAGCATAAATGAGGAGAAAGGGTGTTCCAGAGAGAAAACCATTGTAAAGATAGCTAAAATTTTAAAGATCATAGTTGTTTCTTAAAGATATTTCCTCTATTATGCCCAACAAGATCATCTGAAGTTAGAAATGAAGACTATTGCCCATTAATCATTACAAAGCACTATTCTAGAAATTGCATGAAACCCTATGCCACTCCCAATGACCACTTTTTTCTTCTTTGGGAACTCCAGTAGTTATAAGATTTGCTGTAGCTAGTCAAGAAGCCACACTAGTGAACACAGCCAAGCAACAACCAACACTTCTTATAATGTGGTTTGGGGGAGGATTTATTTATTTCATATTATAAAAAATTCCCCAGCACAGTTCAGGGCCAGCTCCTAAAGAAATTCAGATAAATGTTTGCACTCTAACTCATCCATACCAACATTCTCAGCAGTGGTCAGGCCAGAACTTGAGTGTTCTTTTAATTGTTCCTATACCAATTTTTGTTCTTCATTAGCTGGAACATGAAATCTAGCTAGAAGCACCAAAGTCCTTACAGCAGGTTGTATATCTATAACTGTTCATTCTCCTCTGTGCCTTAGCTCAGTCATTTTCAGAGCAGTAGCTTCTCAAGTTCCACCACACATTTATTGAGTTTTCTTTTTCACTTGTTTTCTCTTTCACACCCATATGCTTAATGGTTTTTTTTTTTTGGGGTCACACCCGGCAGTGCTCAGGGGTTACTCCTGGCTCCATGCTCAGAAATTGCTCCTGGCAGGCACGGGGGACCATATGGGGCACCGGGTTTTGAACCGATGACCTTTTTGCATGAAAGGCAAATGCCTTACCTCCATGCTATCTCCCGGGCCCCGCTTAATGGTTTCTTAACTATGTTTCTCAATTTGAAGCCTGTCATCTTTTAGTTACAAGAAGGTGTATCCTTCAACCAACTTTGATCATAGTAACCTCTCCCATATTTCCCTAATGATAAAACTAAACAGCTTAAGACATGGTGTCTGACCCTTTCACTCTACCAACACTTTGTTCACCAAACCCAGGAGTTTGGACTACTTCATCCCGAAAGTCAACCCTTTTCCTATTCCATTTTATCATCCTGGCATGTCTTTGGCTATAAGATCAGACATATATTGGAACAGGAAGTTTCAGAAGTGGAACCCTGGAAGTTAAAAATATCCCCTGATTCCCACGTGGGAACTTCTATGGGAATCAGGTTGGGAGAACTTCATTCAACCAGGCCTTCAGTTTTTAATGCACAGCTGGAGGGCCTCCTCTGATCTAGCTAGTGGGGGCATCATCTCAATGTTGGCAGACTCAGAAGTGCTACTTCTTATTTCTCTATCTACATTACACAAAAAATGGTGGCAACTTAGGATACTTCTTTAGGGGTTGTCACAAAGTTAGGGTATTTCCTAAATTCAACAATTATAACGTCATTGTGCGTCCCATTGCTCCGGATTCCCACATGATCTTTTAGAAGTTCCCATGGCCACTGAATCTGACAGAAAAAGAAGTAAGGTTACCACCCAGCCACATCTCCTTTCCCTCCTTGTACTAACAGCATCCTCATCCAGTTCAGTGCCTTAACTTTCTAGTTATCCTTCAAGCGAATTGCCAGGTAAATGATGTGACATCTTCTGTTACTTGGAGGTACCCATGGTACTTTCCTTTGATACCATAATAAGGACCATAGCAATTTATACTGTGAAGCATTAGGTCTTACACATCTGTAGAGAATCAGTTTGGCAAAAAAAAAAAAAATACTGGAGTGAAGGGAGGAGCCAGAGTGCTGACTTTGACTGAAAATGAACCATGAATTATCATTGTATTTTGTAGATTGATGCCCAGGCAGCAAGGTGGGACTCAGTGATGAGAAAAGGGCAAGGTGCAGGTTGCATGTCCAGCAAGCTTGAAAATGGGGAGAATAGATTTCAATCTTTTAAAGTTTACCCTTTTCTGGGGCCCGGGAGATAGCATGGAGGTAAGGCGTTTGCCTTTCATGCAAAAGGTCATCGGTTCGAATCCCGGTGTCCCATATGGTCCCCCGTGCCTGCCAGGAGCAATTTCTGAGCATAGAGCCAGGAGTAACCCCTGAGCACTGCCAGGTGTGACCCAAAAACCAAAAAAAAAAATAAAATAAAATAAAGTTTACCCTTTTCTGCATTTACTCTCACTTATGTGAATCACTGGACAAGACCATGCCAAAACAGGAGCAGTTCAGGCAGGAGAGGAACTTAGATGTTTGGTAAACATTGGAGAAATATCCACAGGTTGAGCCCCCTACATGTGGAAATTCTGAGGAGTGGTCTCACCAATAGAATGGCCTACCGTGGAAATAGAACTGATCAGGGTTAGTGTAAACTTACTCCAATTTACTAGGATCATAAGCTGATGCAGGTTCTATCTACTTCTTTTGTTTATTTGTTTTATTTTGAGGGTCACATCTGATGGTACTCAAGGGTTACTCTTGGCTCTGCATTCAGAAATCACTCCTGGTGAGCTTAGGGGAACACATGGATAACACGAATTGAAACTAGTAACTTGCAAGGCAAGCAACATACCCACTGTAATGTCTCTCAGCCCCAGGTTTTGTATATTTCTTGATTCCTACACTTTTGAATCTGATTAGGCCAGATGGGTTAGTGTCAATGTATGACAGTTGGGCTTGGAGACACCCCTTGGATAACTCCACTGTAATGACAGCTGAACCTGGACATGCCCTTAGACATGCCCTCTTATCATACCAAGTATAAAAGGAAAATCTTGGACATTTGCAGGGGGAGCCCAGGATAGTGACCCGAGCAGCATCTGCTGGTCCACAGGGGCCCAGAGATAAAGCATCTGAGAAATGCTGCCTGCTTTGTATCTATTCCTTTCTCTTTCATTCTTGAACCTGGGCCTACACCAGCCTGTTAATTTCCATCTAGTTCTCCCTCTCACTCCCTCCAAAAGGAATAAAAAACGATATTTGGCTTCCCTCTCTCCTCTCTCTGTCCCAGGCAGGTGGTCACTACATGTTGGCGTCCCTGGATAGGCACAGTTCTCACCCAGCAACTGGGCCCCAGGGTCCCAAGAGCCTTGCAGCACCAGGCCCTGGCAGCCTTGGGCCTCTGCAGCATGCAGCCCTGCAGCCTTGGCAGCCTTGGGCCTCTGCAGTCTTGCATCAACCAAGCAGCAGGCGGACTTGCAGTTTATTGCAATAACCTGCAGTATTCTGGCAACCTTGCAGTTTACTACAGTAAATTCTACAAGTTAAGATTCCTTTTCCCCTGCCCTCCCCACACAGGTTCTTATCTCCTGCTAGCTCAGCCTAGCAACTCATGCTGCAGACTAGAAAGGCATTTGTATTGCAGATTTTTCTAGCTAAATGCATACCATGTGTCCCGCTAACCTTTACAACAGCGGGGGAAATGTCTTGTAATTAAGCAGAATATAAAGGATGAATGGAACATCCTGGCAGTCTCCTGTAGTCATTACCACTCAGAGGAGATGAATGAATCTAGTAAGATTTCCATCAACCAGTTAAAGCCAGCGTTACTCTCTGGGGAGATCTGACAGTGCAAACACATGTATGAGTGTGAATTATATTTTGTCCGAGGGTATTTGTAGCCAGGTGGACATGGTGCACACACATTCTGTTTGTAGCTGGAATAAGCATATGTGCAGACAATGTCACTGGAGCAGCACATCCTGGCGTTTACATCTGAGGGTGGCCAAAACTATGGAGCCAGCCCCAGGCACTGTTTCAATTACACTGTATGCGTGGTTTTGGAATCCTCTCTTAAGAGACCATTGGTAGGGTGCTGTGAGTGAAGGAATGCATGTGAACCATGAAAGAATCTGTGCCAGAAATTCTCTAGGTCCTTGTGATCTGTTTTTATCATCTCATTGGGTCTATGACTCTTTAAAGGGAGACATGCCTATGTTCTCTGATCCCTCTTACTCATCTGCCCTCTTCTGTTGAGGTAGTTTTTCAGTGAGCTCCTATTGTGTCTAATTTTTCATTATGCTCCTTATTCCAGCATCTCTGATCATCCACTTTGTCAAACTGTTCCCAAAAAAGTCTAGCTCCTTCATTCAGGGTGTGACCACTACCCTGAGATCCCTCAAAATCCCCAGCCCCAGGAGATGATTTTTTTCAATACCACCTTCCCTGATAACATGGAACTTGCCAAGACTTTCCTTCTATTCCCATACATACTTTTCTGAGCTGTTCATCAGCTTCAGTGGGATAAGTCAGCTGTCAACTACACCTCCCCAGAGCCTAGGTCTGTGCCTATCAGCCTAAATGAACTTGTACTATTGGCATGATGAACCCTACAGTTCCCAGGCTGATGAGGGAGAACCACAGGGAAAAGAACTCCTCTCTGACTTGGCTCAGAGGAGGCAAGGGTTCCTCAGCTCTTGTGTAAGTGAAGGAAAATCCTCTAGTTTTTCAGGTTCCTTCTTACTCTAGCCTGGGATGCGGAGCAGAATGAAAATAAGAAAGGACAGAGTTAGTTCCTGTTTGGGAGATATGACAAGGTCAAGCACAATTAAAAATGACCCATTATATCTTGATATGTCAAGTTGGGGAGAACAGACAGACAGGATGGGCACAGGGGTCATAAAGATTACTTCTTGTCCTCAAGAAAAAGAGACCCCTCCCAAATACAATCTTCAAAAGAGAGGCAGAAGGGTTTCTGTAAGTCACCCCTCTGTATCTCATGAGGGGGTATTTAGACACTCCCTAAAATAGCTATAAGGAACAATAAACAGCATTGCCCACTCTCACTCCCCCAGCCCAGATATAGTATCCATGGTGCCTAGGCCTCCTACCTCCCTTTCTATCCTTTGATAAACCCTGGAACCTGAAACCCAAAATCAGGGGTTGGAGAGGCTCCGATACCCTCCCTTATCCTTGACCAGACACACTGAGCTACACCACAGTCTGACCTTGAACAGGCTGCCCTGGATCATAGTGCTCTTGCCCCCTTGTTCTGGTGAATCAGAAGAGCCAGGACAGGCTTGCAAGCTGCCAGTGCCTTTCTAGTTTTCTTAGGCATGGTTGAATGGAGTGTTCCCCCCACCCAATGCCACACTATATTAGTAAGGCTTGAATAATGCATGTTTCTCCACTAATACCCTCTGTTTGATAATGGGTCTATGTTAGTGTTCATTGGAAATTTTCCCGCTGGATACACATGGAGAGTAATGCACATTTATAAGAAGAGTCTGGGTGCACTATGAGAGTGGAAGCAGTGACTATAGCGTGACTGAATTGTCTCAGACGTTCAGCCTTAGACAGCAGTTTGCCATGGGACAGACCTTAGGGAGCTTTTGCTATAGTGGAGCAGAGCTGGTGAGGGTTTGGGAAACAATGGTCTAGCCTGCCTTTGGTCACGGCAGGCTGTGACTGAAGTAATGGTATGCTCTCTCACTCACAGAGCACATATCTGAGTTGTCAGGGTCTGTGCTGGGGAAGAATTGATGGGTCCAGTGGGACTGCATTGGGAACAGTCACAAGAGAAGATACTGAGGTTTAGCCAAGAGCACAGCTGTCTTTTGGGTGTGTGGTCTCCAGCGAGTCACTTAAACAACTCTGAATCCTGATTTTCTATCCAGAAGGCATAAACACAACCAGCCAAAATGGTGGAAATGATAAGGAGCAAGATTATAAGAATGTATGGCAGGCTCACTGTGAACCAGGTTCTGCTCCAAGTATGCAAGTGCACAGCAATGAACAAAACAGAGAAAAAGCATTGCCTTCACAGAGTTCATATACAATTCAAGGTTGATAAGATTCACAAGGAAAGTAATACTATATGCTAGGAAGTTGGGGAGATAAGGTAGGGAAAGGGGAGCAAGAGCTGGGCTAGCGTTTTCGACAGAGTTATCAAGATCAAAAAGACTCCAATGTTTGCAGTGTTCGCACAAGGTAAAAATAAAGCAAGTCCAGAACACTTAAGTTGGGGAAAGAACTTCCTAGAAAACTGGTGGGCTGAAAAGGAAGCATGTAGCATATTGTAGGAAGGCCCATGTGACTGAAGAAAAGTGACTGAAGTCCAAGATAAGGTAAAGGAAGCTGGTGTGTGAAGATCATTGTAAAACCTTTTGCTTTTATCCTAGGAGAGAACAATTTTTACTGAGGGATTTGAGTAGAGTGTGATATGGTCTGATATAGTTTAATGCAATGCCTCTGGCCATTGTGTTGATTGAATAGAGAAGACAAAAAGCTTTGGCAACAGTGGGGATATTGAGTATTTGGACCAGGGTGGGAAAGGTAGGAATTTGCACTTAGGATAGATTGAGGAATATTTGCTGAAAGATCCTATATAGGCTGGAAAGAGGTGGAAACAAGGATGTGATTTACATCAGAGCTTGTTAGGCACCAAGGCCCTTAGGCTGGCATCTAAGAAGTGCCTGGGTTACCACCATTGACACTATGGCTGTAATCTATTCAAACTGGGCAGAGCCACACAAAGGGGTGTAGATTGGCCACATATACCAAGCCATATAGCCAGTGATAGGACACAGGCCTGCCTCAAGGTACAGGGTGGTATCAAACACAACGGAAGTGGGTTTAGGAAAAGAGCCTTGGCCATTTTGAGTTCTGAGTTTGATGTCCTTGTATACTATTTACTAAAATCCTACCCTGCTGTGGATTGACTTAGTGCTAATATAAAACTTTATTCTATGAGTCTACCTACAACCTGAGCTAGGGCAT
>PVKC010000136.1:0-87144 GCA_004027635.1 Crocidura indochinensis | reverse complement strand
TAAATTCAATGCTGCGTGGAAGAAAAGGAAAATAAAAGACTGACCCCCCCACCCCCCAAAAAAACTTCAGGTATTAAACTGTCTGTGGCCAAAGGCAATAGAACTGGAGATGTGATCTATAGAAATAAATTTAGCAGGAGAGATGTGGATAGGAGTGAAATGGTAGAGAGCCTAGGGTCACTAGTGGAGAAAATTTGCACTCTGTTAGTGTGGTTATGGTGTTGGGAAAATGTCTGCATGAAAATATGATTAATAGTGCTGCGAATTAGGTTGCTTAAATAAAAATGAGAAAAATATGAAAGTAAACAAACCAAACTAAAGGAAAGAGAATAAAAAATATGCCAGATAAAATGAGACAAATGTATAAAAATATGGACATATTTAATGTTTTAATTTTTCCCTCTCAAGTATTTTTGATATAATAGTCATCACAGTATTTCTCTACTTTTCAATTTTATTTTAAATTGCCATTGTTATCGTCTTTCTCTGAATATTTTCTTTTCATGTTCATATTTTTCTCCTTTAGCAAATTATTCTCTTTCAAGCAGAATGTAGCTAAACCATATGCTATTTTCTCCTATATTTATTATTTTTTATCCTTCTTACCAGCATTACAAGGCATTTGTTATTTTATATGATTTTGGCAACATCAATTTATTTGTAATTATGAAAAGGTATTTTCACTATACCTTGTTGGCAATGGTTTCTCATTAATAATTCAAAACTCACTTGCTACAACGGGTTAATAAGTGGTGTTTAATAACATCTTTAAAATGTTTAGGATGCCTTTTAATTGCAGAAATGAAAACAGCTTTCCATTTTGAACCATGACAGAGCCTTAAAAATAATTTTGTATTGATGAGGATCTCAGTCTTTTAGATGAAAACTGATCAGTGGACACCCCATATTATACCCTTAGTCAGTCTACTGCCAACTTTCTCCCTATGATCATCCTAAATAGCACACTTCTGATGGCTTTTATCCCCCTTTTGTGTAATATGCAAATATCATGATGTATGTTCATTTTATGACCCTCAACTGCTCATGCTCGCCTTCACATGTCATAAAAATTGCAGTTTTGTAAAAAACTACATAATGTAAAATTATATCTCTATCATACACATTACCATACCCCACTCATCTTTGAAGCATATCTATAGTCTGTACTGATTCCATGTGCTTCCCAGTGTTCATTGAAAGAAAAACACATCAACATATGAAATGAAGTTAAGGGAAAGGGAAATAGGAAATGTATATTTTGATATATTGTCAAATTATATATGTAGGCATTAGCCAATATTAAAGGAAAAAATAGATGAATCTATATTAAATATAATAAGTTTTAGAGGTAGTAATACTAAAACCAAATAAAGAAGTTATGGAAAAGAGCTAAGTTGTTTATAACAACAACAATCACAAAATCTCCAAGGAGAGATTTAGTCTCCACACTGTCTATATATAGTATATTCTATTGTAACTACCTTATAATATGGATTAAAGATTAAGATTTTCTATTTGAATCTATCACAGAAATCCTTATAATACTTTTAAGAAAATACAAAATATTTCATTTTCCTCATATAATAAACATTATGACACAACTAAGCTAAAATTTTCTAACAAACTCAGAATTTAAAATAAAAAACTGAATGATGCAACCATTTAGAACATTAATGTTAGGAATTTTTACTTAGCTTGTGGATGTGATACACTTAACTACATGTCAAGTTTTTACTTTTGTTACTCTTTCTTATAATTTTAGTTTACCCTTAAGAGAGTAGAAAATTTTATCATCTTTTGTAACATTCACTCAATTAAAATATTCATGAAAAACATTTAAAATTCATTTTAATAAAAAATACTTTAAGTCACAATCATAAATTAAATTAGAATTCTGTTATTATATAAGGCATGATTATTCCATATAATATAATAAAAACTAAATTAACTCTATTTTCCCTCTGAATATTCTTTTAACATTTGTTTATAACCTCTGTTCATGAAATAGAGAAACATAATAGAAAAAATCCCTTTAGTTATAGAGTTAACAATAGGGATTGTTTTTAAGTTTTTGAGTCAGACAGGGCTGTGCTCTGGCTTCATATTTAGTTCTATGCTCAGAAATCACTCCTGGCATGTGTCTGGATCCCATATATGTAATGAAGATTTAACCAAGGTTATATACAAGTTTACATACAAGGCAATACTTTATCCCAATTACTCTTTCTCTAGTGCAAGAGATAATAATTGAATAATATTAGGATAAATACATTCCCAAAAAGATTAAGTAAATTTTATATTTGTTTTTTTTGAATTTATATTTTTTGATTTTATATTTATGCTAGTCATTAGGGAAATATGATTGAAAAAATTATTGACTGCCTATAAAACAAATATACATGTGTTATGGTGAGTGTGAGCATACCTTTTTATAAATTTACAATACTTCTAAATGAGTAGGTAGTTTGTTTGTTTTTTTATTCTCCCAGGAATGGGGTACTGGAGAGCTAACATAAATGGATACAAAATATAATCTTCATTGAATACAGATCTTTACTTAATTTTTTCTTTGTGTTTATTCCTTATTTATAACAAAATTTGATCACTATCCATAAAAATAAAATTGATTCAGAATATCTTATTATGATTGAGACTCAATGGTAACTTTATTGTCCTAAATTTAGGTTGTATATGAGTTTGACAAAAAGAAAACTTCTTTTATATGTTGTTAGCTTATACATATATATGTATATTTTAAATACAAGCACTCGCATTCTTATGTGATATGTAACCAGAATGAGAAATTGCTTTGATGATGAATTAAGCTATACATCATCCGGACCCTTGTCACACTGATGATGTATTAGTGCAATAAATCTCAAGGGGAGACACATTGAAAAAGTATTATTCAAAAGAGAATGGTCTCCAAGTTAAAAAGTGATCCTACATAAGATTCAAAAAGAAAACGATAAAGAAACAATTCATCTGTTGTCATGAAGTGATGTGTAAGCAAAGATGTCTTTTCAGGCACGTCTATTTTTAAATGTTAGAATTGTAGCAGGCTCAGGAAAATCAAGAATATTTCTCTTGTTTGGCATTCAAAGTTGATCTTGCAGTAATATATAAGAACACATACAAGGTAGTCTCTGAGAAGAAAAGAAGGTAAATGAAGCACCAGTAATAAATAAAGCAATTAAGAAAGAAAAGTCCCTGAATGTGTGAGGCATTTCAAAAGATAGTCTATGCATAAATTAAGTGAAAACTTATTCTGAAATGTAGAAAAGCTAAACAATAATGTAATTTGAAAATTCCGAACTCAAGACTATGGCAGAGAAAAGAATCTCAACTTTAGTTTGAAGAAGTTTAAAATTTCTCCCTGAAATATAAACTGATACAGAAAAGGAAATTTCATAGATTATTCAGAATCTTGTTAATCATGTTATGTGATAAAGTAAATAAATTTTAAGCATTCAAATGATAAAAATTAGAATTGGAATGAAAGTGGTCATTTGTAGTTGTTATATGGCACTGAAGAAAGTTTCTGCACAAAGTATCTATAGCTGTTTAGTTCTTTAACTCAGGATCTTTAAGTGAAATCAGAATGCAAACTTGTATATGCCACTCTACTTGTAAGCAATGGGAACATTTCCCAATTCATTCATTCACTCAGTTTTATAAACTATTATTTCTCACCCAGGAGCTATATGATACCCTATAGACCTCCTAGATATTCAAAGACGCCAGCGCTGAAAATGAATAAATGGGTGGCCACGTCACAAGACTACAGGCACACTGTCATAACGGGGGGGGGGGGGGGGATGGGCACAAGAAAACGAGTTCAGAAGAGGCCTATAGTTAGAAAAGAGATTAAAAAAAATGTTCAAAACTGCCAAGTGTATTAGATTACAATTCCAATCAGAAAAAAAAGTGATTAAAAGTAACAGATATATATTACCCTCTACTTGTTTATGTCCCTACATTTATATATATTTTTTCTAATGACAGCTTATTTTTTACTTTTATGTTTAAATCTTTGTTTACACACCTGGTGGCACTCAGGAGTTACTCGAGTCTCTGTGTTCAGAAATTGCTTCTGGCAGGCTCGGGGGATCATATGGGATGCCTGGGATCTAACCAGGTTCCATCCTGGGTTGGCCATGTGCAAGGCAAATGCCCTACCACTGTGCTAACCCTAAGCCCCTTATTTTTAAATCTTATTTTAGATATAATGGTTTATTAAAAAATGTTTTAATGGTTTAATACGTAAAACATTCTAGGACAAACCATCTACCAGGTGCTCACGTTTTCCAATACTGCCTTCATTCTAATGTCAGTTTTAGTATTATGCACCTCAATTCCACATCATCACAAAATATAATACCAATCTTCTTAATTTTATTTAATTTAAAAATAATATGAAACATGGGACCGGGACGGTGGTACAAGCTATAAGGCATCTGCCTTGCAAGCACTTGCCTAGGATGGACCATAGTTCAATCCCCGGCGTCCCATATGGTCCCCCAAGCCAGGAGTGATTTCTGAGCGCATTGCCAGGAGTAACCCCTGAGCGTCAATGGTGTGGCCGAAAAACAAAACAAACAAACAAAAATTAAATAACATGAAACATTATAATTTAGTTCAACTTTTACAATTTGGAAATGAGAAGAAAATACACATACAGGTGTCATAGATACTAAGCTGGATATATAAGTATAAAACTAGGTCATCTATCTGTTAAGAATATATATTCCTCTTTATAACATTTGCATATTTATTTGTTTGACCCATCCTTTGACATACTGTCTTTTTTTCTATTTTTTTATAATTTTGCTATATTCAGCTAAATAAAATAATTTTTAAATCCAAACTGTGGTAATTTATTTGTGTATTCTCCATCCTTCCTGCTGAGGATATAATCTTCCTTCTTACTTAGGAAAGTGACTATAAGTGTTTCTTTAACCATCTTTTCTAGATCACTAAATCCTAAGAAAAAAGTAGCACTAAGTAGTTGTTTCTTTATGGCTCCAGTCATATGTTTTAACAAATTGCCTCATATTGTATAAAATAATTCTATTTGTATATAAAATTATGACAAAATATAATGGAATAAATGCCATGAGCTCTAGGATGGAACACTTGTTGATCAAATGTAAACTGCCTAGATCTATTCAGTTGATTTATTTTAATCTAGGAAAAGATATCATATATGATTAGATAAATTCAATCAATAAACTGGTACCTGAAAGTTGTTATATTCTTTGACAAATATTTGAGATAAGAAATACATAAAACCAGTTGCAAGTTTTGCACAACAGATAAGAAGCCTTTATTTGTAAGTTTTCTTAAAGATTAGAATGAAAAATTGTAATCAACTCTGGCTAATAAAATTCAGGTTATTGTCACTTATTTCTCCATGATTATTTTTAAAGAAATAATTTTAATGCAAATATTAATTACTTTTACATGTAAAAAACACTCTCCTCTCCTCTTCCCTTTTCAGGTTTCATTTGAAAATCCAATTATACAGAAACACAGTTTTAATTATAATATTGATTTTTCTTCTTTTCTTGGAGTGGGATTAATTCAATTAGTTCTAATTATGTGCATAGAGTGCTTGGACTAATCTTTCAGTGTGTTGGTCCACTAATTTTGTACTACTTTTTCTTCACACCCAAGTCAGAGAGGAAAATTAACACTCTGAAAGACCTGAAATTATGCCAACCTTTAATAAAGGAAAGCAAGGAAAGAGGTATAATAGTCTGTTAAAGAATTTGACTACTTGACATTTTTTAATGCAAGATGTGTGAATCAGATTTTATTTAGCTTTTGCAATTAGTAATTCCATCACTATTTAGAGAACTTTTATAAAGAGCAAGAAGACTAACGAAACAGAAATAAAAAATAACGTTGTTACAACTATTTTTAACCCCTAAAAGCAGGTAAATCAAAAAGTAGGTTTATCGCTTTATAAAAAATGAGTGGAAAAAAAGTCATGATAATGTCAGAGGAAATTTTATTAGACCATTAAGTCAACAGAGAAGACTTATTCAGGACATAATAGGGTAAGACCAGAACTAAGAAGTCACCTCTGCTGACACAATGGACAGAATATGGAGAATTTATACTATCAATGTTTACTAATTTATTTTACCCAAAGGAAACTTAGGTTTCTCCTTTTTCCATGATAGGTAGTTTTCCAACTTAATAGAAGGGTTTAGCCCTTATACCCACAGGAATTCAGAATTAGGATCTAATTTGGGGTTTACATTTTGAAATAGTGTCAAACATACCATTGAGAGAGGCTTCCCTCTATAGCTGGCCACGAGTTTTTTAAAAATGCACATTTTAACCTGAAATTGATCATCCTATATGGTCCTTTGAGCCTTCTAAAAGTAATTTCTGAGTGCAGAGACAGCAGTAGTACCCGAGCATCACTCAGTGTGTCCCACAAACTAAAACCCAAAAGGAATAAATAAAAATCCACATTTCAAATGAACATAAAAATTTACAATAATAATTTTTTAAAGAAAACAAAACCTGAAGAGGGAGATCAAGAACTTAGAGTAGGTGGGTGAATTATAGTCCAGCTCAGGGAATCCTTGAATAATAACATTATCAATAATTTCGGTAAAGGTAAGTTTATTTCATTGAATGAAAAATTGCAAGCCTCTTCACTTCAATGAAAAACAAACACATTGAAAATACAAACAGTAAAGTTCGTATTTGTGTAAGCTTTAATCTTTATTGTCATTTTTTACATTTAATCTACACCTTTATGACAATGTCCCTATCTCTGGGGAGTGATTCTTTTGATATTCAAGGACCCTGATTATGAGCTGGATTTCTGTCTCTTACATGCAATACTTCAAAATGCAAAGTTACTTTCTTATCTGACTTTGTTTTGAATGCTCTCTCTTATAATAAAAGATTTAGAAAGACTTGGTAGAAATGTTTTTCAGACTTTATTTTCTCCACATCAGTGTGAGAGATCACTACTACAATATTTATAATTCTGGTCCTCTCTATTAATGACTTTTTCAATCTCAGATAGTTACCTGTATTTGGTGAGACAACTTGTTGTGATCAATTACTTCCCTAAAGCCAATGGCAAGTTAAATTAGAACTGAGAGAAGATCTCATCCCCTGGTACATCATTACAAAAACACAAAGCAAATCCCAGGTTTTTTCTCCTCACACTTCAATTTTATTTCTACCTAAAATATTGTTGCCTAAAAGTTCAATGTCTACCTTAACTCTTTCTCAAGATACTGAAAATTGTTTTAAGGTACCTGATCAATAGCAATTTCATATATTCTACCAATGTTCATAGAGAATCTCAGTGTTAAAGTAGTTTCTTACTTTCTCTATATAAGAGACACTGCACATAATCAGAAATTTATTCAACTGGAATCTCTACTTATGACTCAGAAAGTGATGATTTTGCTCTCTAAATTATCATGGTTCCTTTTTTATGAGTTTTGTCATTGTACTATGATACTATTGATGAGCCCAAATTGTCAGGGTGATCAAAACAGAAATGTATCTGGGGAAACATTTCCTTAATTTTCACTAAATTCATTTAGAATATTTTTTCTCTCCCTATTAGAGAAATTTTACAGAATGTATATATTAACCCTTCTAGAGAAAAAAGACAACAATCTTCATAAGCAACATTTGCTAGAAAATCTTTGAATTGGAATGTTTTTGAATTGGAGTTTTATAAGTAAGAAATGTTACATTAGTGGGTTCATATTCTAAGAAAGTTAAGCAAACAAAAATAGAAAAATATAGAAAAACAGTGTCAAGAGAGTCAAATTACTATGAAAAATTACTAAAAATAGTTATGTGTATGATGATTATGTCATTTTTCTAAGTATATGAAATGTATTAACTGCTTTTTCCTAATTTTCACCATTTTACATAAGAATAAAAAAGAATGACTTGAGTCACTTTTGCAGAGTCCTACAATTTACATAAATGGAAAGTATAAATATTCGTATCTAAAAAATACATTTAAATATTTTATCACATTGCCACATTGACTTGCAGTGAAAACTTCTAAAATTTTTATTCTCATATTTATAAAAACATTAGCATATTTGATTTACAAAAATGTGGTTATTACTCTAATTGTAATACTATTATTAAAAGCATTAAACTATTATTGCTAAAGTATAAATTAATTTAATCCTGAATTTGAATACCAAAAACAGTTATCAGCTGGAGTGACAACAGTGGGTAAGGCATTTGTCTTGCAAGCAGACAACAGGGATCAATCCCTAGTAATCTACATGGTCCCCTGAGCCAGTAAAGAGCCAGGAGAGACCTTTGAGCTCAGCTGAGCATGTACCCCCAAATTAATTTTAAAAAATTAGAAAGCAGTTCTCCATTTAGTTATTTTTATTTACAAGTTGCCCGAATCTGATCCATATTTTCCCATTGAACTAAAATAGACTATGAAATTAACATATATAAGAATGTATTTCTGGGGCCCGGAGAGATGGCACAGCGGTGTTTGCCTTGCAAGCAGCCGATCCAGGACTAAAGGTGGTTGGTTCGAATCACGGTGTCCCATATGGTGCCCCGTGCCTGCCAGGAGCTATTTCTGAGCAGACAGCCAGGAGTAACCCCTGAGCACCGCCGGGTGTGGCCCAAAAACCAAAAAAAAATCAGTAAAAAAAAAAAAGAATGTATTTCTGGAAACATATATCCATGTATATTTGTATATCCATGCAAAGTATATTTACATTAGTGAGTTTCAGTTTCTAGTTGAAGTAGTCAGGTAGGTAGGCCATTGGTAATAAATTTCAGGAATCTATAAAACTAAGAAATTGGGGAGTTATCCTCCAGCTTAAGACTAAGGTCAGATTTCCTCAGGAAAATATCAAAAGGGAAAAGCCAATCAAAGAAGCAGAGTGAAGAGAACTACCAGGTTTTGTTTTTTTTCTTGACAATCCTATCAAGCAATGTTACCTGAGCTCCAAGTCAATTCAGCTCAAAAATTTCCCATATAATCAAAGCACCCAACTCAGAGCACTCCATAGAGAGTAATCTACATTCCCCTTTCTGGGTGTTTTATCTATGCTTGGAGGTTCTCCTTTTGGAGTTAGGGACATTTCTTTGCTTTATTATCTGGGCTCTCTTCTCTCTGGGTAAGTCCCATGGTCTCTGATGAATAGGTTCGCTACCACTAAAACCTGCCCAACGCTAACACCGTCAGCACTGTGCTTTCAAATTTCTTTCAAATGTATAAGTTGGTTGGTAGAAATAGTTCAGAGATAAGGCAGATATGTATACTACCAACATTAGTGAAATCCCACAACACTGCCAGAGTAAATCTTGAACATGGAGGCAGGCTTAAGCCCAGAACACATGTTGGTATTATTATCTCTCTAGTTTCTATTTCATTATCAGTCTTATCTTTCATTTTCTTCCTTTGAGTTGGACAATTAATCAATCTTACACACTTCTATCTTTTCTACGGAGTTAAACCTCGTTTCATCCTGAGAATCCTGACTGCCTGAATATATCGGTTTGTAGGAATTAGCCCTGACTGATTTTAGGTGAAACTTAACGTTTGCCTCAATAGTGGAGCTAACAGAACCATACTGTTCATGTTGTGTAGACGTTTGTGCAGGTTTTTAACTGTTCTGACCCTGAAGACACTTCACTGGCAACATCATGGTGGGCCAGGCAAAAGTAAGGTAGGTCTTCCTATAGATTGACGTCATCTCCTCTTCCTTCTCTGTGATTCCCCTTTGTACTTCACTGGCAATAAAAAACATTTTTTTCTCATTTAACAATAATAATTTGGTGTTATTCTTTTCAGTAATGTCAATAAATTTCATTTATGGCCTCGTGTTAATTTTTTGTTTTATTCCTAATTTTGTAAATGTGTCTGGAGATCAACTTTAGAAATTGTTTAGAATTTCATTTGAGATTTATAATACAAGTTTATAAATATATATGTTTGCATATAGTACAAGTTTATATGTATACTTTTATATATGATACAAGATATCTATATATAATCTTAGGTTTATAAGCTTGAGATCATCTTCACTACTAATCTAATATGTTTTTCTGGAGAAATTGAAAAAACTCTGTTTTTGCCTTTCCAGTTTAAAGCAACTCTTAAGACTGGTGAGTCTTCAGAACATTCTTAAGAATCCTTAGGTTTGTCCTTCCCTCTTGCCATTTTGGTACTGACATAAATATTTTTTTTCTCTATAGTGTTTATTTGTTTCAAAAGATTCTAGAAAAATAAATAGAATAAGAATTTTTTTACAGAAACTGGCAAACATCATAAAGAACCGGAGGGAGATATGGGATACATTCTAGGAACAGGGGTGGAGGGAGGACAGCACTGGTGGGAATGCCCCTCACTCATTGTCACTGTGTACCATGAATGATGCAGTGAAAGATTTGTAATGCATTTTGGTCACAAAAAAAAAAAAAAAGAACCAGAACAACAAGTAGTGCTGGCATAGATGTGGGGATAAAGGAACTCATTCACTGGCTGGTTGGAATGCTGTCTAGACCAGCCTTTTTAGAAAACAATATAAATATTCCTCAAAAAAATGGAAATTGAGCTCCTGTATGAGCCAGCTATACCACTTCTATAGATATACCCTGTGAACACAAAAACACAATACAAAAATACTCTTTGCACTCCTCTGTTCATTACAGCACTACTTATAATAGCCAGAATCTAGAAGCAACCCAAGTACCTGAGAACAGATGAGTGGCTAAAAATACGCGGTACATCCACACAGTGGAATGCTATGAAGCTGGCAGGAGAAATTAAGTCATGAAATTTTCCTACACATGAATAGACATAGAGATTATTTTCCTGAGTGAAATGAATCAGGAGAAGAGTGCTAGACATAAAATAGTCTCATCTGTGGTATAAAAAAAAAGACAAAATTGTAGTAATATACAGATACAATAGAAATGAGGGCCAAGAGAACCTGCTCATGAAATGAAGCTTGCCACAAAAAAGAGGTGAGTGCAGTCAGAACTCTAACTAACTAGCTATCTAACTAACTAACTATCTAACTAACTAACTAACTAACACAGCGACCATTACAATAATAGTTGGAACTGATCACTCTGGACAAGAACTGGATGCTGAAAGAGGATAAAGAGATATGCATGAAACTCCCTCATTAAAAATAGTGAAAACCGGGAGCCGGGAGGTGGCGCAGGAGGTAAGGTGCCTGCTGCCTTGCCTGCGCTAGCTAGGACGGACCACGGTTCGATCCCCCGGTTCCCATATGGTCCCCCGTGCCTGCCAGGAGCGACTTCTGAGCGCATAGCCAGGAGTAACCCCTGAGCGTCACTGGGTGTGGCCCAAAAACCGAAAAAAAAATAGTGAAAACCATTTTAAGAAGTATTAATTCTTGCTTGGGTATGAAAAACTATTAACTAATTCAATGGAGTTGCAAAGCAATCATTGTTTCTCTGTTACAACCATATACACATATGCAGATACATATTTGCACATGTCTGTGTGCATATAAATACATACTCATACATATAAAATAATAGGACAAAAGTAATTAATATATTGTTATAACATCATCATAATAAAGCAAATTAATATATTACTTATAAAAATTAATATATCTCTTTGTCCAATTACAATGTTCTGTGCTTATGATTTGGAACTTCCCTTTAAGACAAATGAACATCTTTAATGTTTTCAGAATACTCTAGTCTATAACCGTATTTCTTTCTATTGAACAACAAATGCATGCAATTCTTCCTTGACAGAGCTTCTCCAAGATTATCATCAATGCTATTGTGGTGTAAATCTGTGAGATTGAACTTTCTTACTGTCATTTTTCAAAGTGCTGCTGACTGTGCTGTCTAAGGGATGGTAACTTGCAAATTACTTCTGTGTCTGAAGATAGAAAAAATGTTAAGTCAATTTCTTGAATTAATTAAGAGATAATGTTGATATAGGAACGGGCTAGTGCCACAAATAATTATCACTTGAAATTACACAGTCAAAAAGGCCAATTAAGGAGCCAAATATAGCTAATGAGAAAATTTAATTGATAATTTTTCAAGCTACTAGCCTGCTCTTGTATTTTTTTTCTATAGTTCAGCAACAATAATAACAACAGCAACAACAGGAAAAAGCCAGAGAAGCTCTTTGATTTTATATTAATAATGACTTTGTGGATTTCAGTTGAAATTTATTTTGCTTTCTAACTATAGAGATCCATTGATCACCCACAATATTTATATACATTTATTTTATTAAGAATGGGACATTGGTGGTGGGAATGTTGCACTGGTGAAGGGGGTGTTCTTTACATGACCGAAACCTAATCACAAACACATATGTAATCAAAATGTTTAAATAAAGAAAAAAAAAGAATTGTTTTCCCTACCATTTAATTCTTTTTATAAAAAGAATTTACTCTACATTAAAGCTCTAGATAAAAAAATAAATTTCAATACACTATAAACTGTTTATCCTTTAAAGTATTTTTGGTAGACAGGTGGCAGCCTATATCTTCTGAGATATTTTCCTAGAGAAAGAAAAACAAAAAAATTCTGATTAAAGTATTAAAATAGTCTTTTGAAATAATCAATTTGTTGGCAAACAACAGATTATGGGGTACTTATAGCCAGATCTAAAGAAAAATCAAAATCCAAAAGAATCAATAAAGTGAACTTTCATATCAAGAACATGTTCCAGTAACACATAAGGATAATTTTGTTTTCAAAGATGCATGAGGGGCCAGAGAGATAGCATGGGGGTAAGGCATTTGCCTTGCATGCAGAAGGGCTGTGGTTCGAATCCCAGCATCCCATATTGTCCCCTGAGCCTGCCAGGAGCGATTTCTGAGTGTAAAGCCAGGAGTGACCATTGAGTGCTGTCGGGTGTGATCCAAAAACCAAACACAAAAAAAATATTGGTATACAAATCTTAGTTTAGGAGACAAAAATTATCCATATTTGAAGATTTGAAGAGAGAATAAAAAGAAAATGAAGAAGAATAAGAGAAGAAAGTAAATTAAGGGAAGAAAAATAAAAGTACAAAAACTCCTTTTTAAGATTTTATACTAACTTATAGTCTAAATTATTATACCCAAAATAAAATAAAACAAAATAAAAAATTCATTTTAAAGTTATCAGATATTTGTAACCCTATAATCTGGTAGAAGGAGAATCTAGAAGGAAAAATAATCTTAATTGAACAAATAATAATAAAAATCTTTCTTAATTTCGGAAAGGAATTCATTCAAATATAAAAAAGGCTTAAAGTCCCAACAAAAAAGAGAGAAATACCCCAGAACTACTGTAATTAAAATGGTATAAACTAAATTTAGTAACAAAATAATGTAAAATTTAGGGAAAACTAATTGCAGGTAAAACAATTCCATATAATTACCCATGGACTTTTCCACAGAAACCATTAAGGTACAAAGAAATGGCACAAGATAGTCAAAGATCTGAATGAAAATAATTTTCAAACAATATACTCTATCCTGGGGTTGTAGAAACCATAGAGTGATTATTGTACTTGTCTTGCATTCAGTAAGTCTGATTTTGAGCTTTAGTAGCCATGGATGATCCCTGTGCATGTTCAGGAATAATACCTGAATATAGAGCCAGGAGAAATCCCTAATCACCACTTGGTATGCCTCCCACAAAAAATAAAAACAAAGATAGTCTGTTTACCAGAATATCATGTAGTGTAGCGTATCAATAGAATTTTACAGATTAACAAATATGTAAAGTAGTTCACCATTAATCTGAATATCTAAAAATATTAATAAGAAACTAGCAATCTCAATTAGAAATTGTAGCCCTCAAAAATTAGAGAGTTAGCTTAACAGCTAAGGAACTTGTCTTGCATGCACCTGACAAAGGTTCAATTTCAGCACCACTAAATACCTATGGAACAATAAAATCATGAATAGTTAAAACAATCCTTGGTAAAAAATAGAATGGGAAGTATCATTTTTCTCAATTTCAAACTGTACTCTAAAATAGCAGTCATTAAAACAACATGATATTGTTATAAGGACAGACCTTTAGATAAATGATGGAAATGACTTAAATATTCTGAAATGGGCCCACAGGTGTACAATCAATTTATATTTGATAAAGCTATAAAGTGAAGCAAGGAAAGTCTCTTCAATAAGTGATGCTGGGAAAACTGATCAGCTACATGCAAGGAAGTGAAAACTCAAAGACCTCTACTTAATGTCATACACAAAGTTCAAATCAAAATGAATTAAAGTCTTTGATAATCAGACCTGAAACCACAAAGTACATTGAGGGAAATGTAGGCAGAATACTCCATAACATATAAGCTAAAGGAATCTTCAAGGAAAAAACACCACTGTCCAAGCAAGTGGGAGTAGAGATAAACAAATGGACTACATTAAAATGAGAAACTTGGGGCCAAGAGATAGCATGGAGGTAAGGTGTTTGCCTTGCATGCAAAAGGTTGGTGGTTCAAACCCTGGTATCCCATATTGTCCCCTGAGCCTACCAGGAGCAATTTATGAGCATAGAGCCAGGAGTAACCCCTGAGCTGTGCCGGGTGGGACTCAAAAACCAAAAACCAAAACAAAACAAAAAAGTAAGAAACTTATGCACCTCAAAGAAAATAGTGACTAGGATACAAAGATTATCCACAAATGAGAGAAACTATTCACCAATTGCCATCTGATAAGTGGTTAATATCTAAGATATGCAAAGCATTGTTAGAAAGAGAACTGTAAGATAAAGAAAAACCTTTTAACCAAAATGAGGAGAAAAAGTGAACATATATTTCTTCAAAGAAGTAATACTAAGGCCAAAAAGGCACATGAAAAATTGCCCCATATCACTAATCATCAAGGAGGTGCAAATAACAACAATAATGAGGCATCATATCACACGACAGACACACATATCACAAGGAGAAAGAACAATCAGTACTGGCTCAGATGCTGGGAGAAAGGGACTCTTTTTAATGGTTGATGGGAATGCCTACTTGTTCAGCCTTTTTATAAAACAATATGGATATTTCTCAAAACTCTAGAAATTGTACTCCCATATGATTCAGCAACTCCTAAGAATATACCTTGGAACATAAAAACACAAAACAAAAATGCCATCTGCACTTCTATGTTCATCGCAGCACTATTCACAAGAGCGAGAAACTGGAAACAACCCAAGTGGCTGAGAATAGATGAATGCCTATAGAAACTATGGTACATCTACACAATGAAATAATACTATTCATCTATTATGAATAATGAGATCATAAATTTTGATGGATGGATATGGAAATTATTAAGCAGAACGATATGAGTCAGAGGGAGAGGGATATAATAAAAATAAAAAATGGTGTGGTTATAATATCCTGAGACAGTGGAGGGCCAGGAGACCAGTTCATGGTAGGGAGCTTACCACAAATAGTGGAGCAATGCAGTTAGGACAGAGAAGGGACTACTGTGAAAATGAAAATCGAAATATTACTCAGTCCAGCAACTTAGTGTTTGATGGAGATATAGTGATAGGAATCATATCACTTCATTAACAATAGTGAAAGCTACATTGTCTAAAAAGGAAAATAGAGGGAGAAAGGGAGAGACAGAAACACACACAGAGAGAGAGAGAGGGAGAGAGAGAGAGAGAGAGAGAGAGAGAGAGAGAGAGAGAGAGAGAGAGAGAAGAGAAAAATGCTTTTCTCAGACACAGGTTGGGGAAAACTGGGAGGGAAACTGGGGACATTGGTGGTGGTAATTGTTTATGGTTGATGTATGAAAGTTGGTATATACATTGTAAGACTGAAAATCAATCACAAATAACTTGATAATCATGGTATTTAAATAAAAAATTTGGGGCCCGGAGATAGCATGGAGGTAAGGCGTTTACCTTTCATGCAAAAGGTCATCGGTACGAATCCCAGTGCCCCATATGGTCCCCCGTGCCTGCCAGGAGCAATTTCTGAGCATGGAGCCAGGAGTAACTCCTGAGCACTGCTGGGTGTGACCCAAAAACAAACAAAAAATAAATAAAAAATAAATAAAAAATTTGAATTTAGCAAATTAAAATAATCACTTGGGTAATGTATCTCATATATCTTAAATGAACTATATTTAATGAAATGAATTTTTTGTATAATTATCTTGGTATTTATTTTATTTTTTGGTTTGGGGCTGTACCAAGTGGTGCTCAGGGGTTACTCCTGGATCTCTGCTCAGAAATCACTCCGGGCAGTGCACCATATGGAATGTTGGGGACTGAACCCAGATCAGTCATGTGCAAGGCAAATGCCCCCCCCCCCACAATGCTATCACTTCAGCCCTTAATTATAATGAGATTGAGATATTTTCTAATTAAACCTTTTTTTGTAAATTAGGTGCATTTTTATTATCACCTACTTTAAAAATATCATGGTAATATTAATGAAGTTATATAACACAGATCATACTTTTAAAAGTTTCTGATGATGATCATCTTCAGACTCAAATTAATAAAAATTTCAGATATGATTGCACCTTCCTCCTCACGTGTAGCTTTGTTTTTTATTAAATTAAATAGTATTTTAGTCCTAGTCCTAGTTATATTTACAATATTCTTTGTTAAATATAATTTCTAACCCTAAAATAAATACCTAATTCTAATTCTATAAATATAAACCTATATATCTGACCCTAATCCTAAGTATATAACATAATATAATTAAAGTTAATCATTAGTACTTCCAGAATATGTAGACATGAGTACAGTGTTATACAGGATTTATAGTGTTTTTAATGTGAATATATCTTACCTCAAAAACTTCTCCATCATTATGTAAGTCACAAGTTCCTTAAAAGATCACATTTAATAAACAGTCCAGAAATTTCTGGTATAAATAATAATAAAGAATGTTGTAATGCTCAGGGCTTACTCCTGGCCCTTAGCACAGGAATAATTCCTGATGATGCCAGATTAACCATGAGCAAGGTAGGTGCCATTTTTGCCATACAATCTCTCTGTCCTGACTTGAATGTAGAAATTCATGAAGTAATAACTGAATAAGCATACTACCCCTCATGTACCTTTCTTAATATATGAAAACAGGTATATTCTGAGAACCTAGCATTGATCTGACATAATATTAGGTATTATTTTGAATGTAGTGAAAAAGAATTAGAAATTATATTATACATAATTTCAAAATATGTCACCAACTGTAGTTATGTGTATTTTCTTGCACTTATCTGTAATGAATTATTCAGGATCTCTTGTAATGGATTGGACCACTGGATGTCATTGTAAGTGAAATATTCTAATTCAGGTATAGGCCCTAAAAATTCTTCCAGAAAAAAAATAAGGGGCCAGGGAGATAGCTCAAAAGGCTGTAGTGCAAGTTTTTATATGGTGAAATTCTAGGAATATTAGCATTCCAGGCATTGTGATGTTCCCTAGGTCAGAAATTATCCTCTATACCAGGGGTGGCGAACACGAAGCTCTAGAGCTGCATGCAGCTCCCGGCCAAAATGAATGCGGCTCTTTGCCTCTTACCATTATTTAGTATCCTGTGGTTCTTTGCCAAGTTTGGATTTTGTTCTGCTGCTTCTGAGGAGAGATCTCCGAGCGCTAGTCCCGCCCCCAAGCTGCGTCCTCCATCTCCCATCCCTCGGAAACCACTGCACAGGCTAGCGATCTGGGGGACCCTTGTGGCACATGGTGGGTCCCATTTTGCCGTTAGTTCTTAGTGTGGAGAACACAGTACACCCTCACCAGGATTTTGACCCTCACTCAAAAAATGGCCAAATGCAATATGTGTTTAATATATTATTGTTAAAATTTTATGCTTTTGTGTGAGTGTTTGTCTGTTTTGGCAGGTCACTGCATGGTGTGGCTCTCTGACTCTCACAGTTTAAAATTTTGGTTCTTTGTGTCGAACTTGTTCGCCAACCCTGCCCTCAACCACAGCGCTGAGCATGGAACAGACACAGAGAGAGTCCTGCAGGCTATAGACCAAAGACAAAACAAAATAAAAAGAGTCTAAATTTTAAAGACCAATCTTTCTTTCTAATAATTAAATGATACAGACTTTTCCATATCACTTTCCCTGCTCTGCTTTGACTGTGATGTGAATGAGAAACACATTTCATTATATAAAGCCACTGAAAATGTGATTGTTTTTGGACCATTTAACCTGTCTTTATTTGGATGCCCTCACAAAATTGTAATTTAAATTGGTTAAAATAGACTGTGATAATGTCTCACTGTTTTAAATGTCTTTCCATTTCAAAATATAATTATTCTACCAAAGAATTCTTTATTAGAACTTGTTAGCTGCAGCCAAACACATAATAGAAATTAACTGTCATTTTATAAAATAAGACTAAGTTTACAGGAAAAACATCATAAGAAATGATAGATTCAAAGAATATGTTATCAGAGGCTATTTTTTTGTTTTTTGTTTTTTCCAGAGGCTATATTTTTAAAAACTTGCTAAAACAGTCCTTTAAAACTGTTTCTCTTTTATATGATTGTAATGAAAGTCACTTTATGTCTGTTTATGAAATTCTAAGCAGCAACTTATCATTTCTTCATTTGTCTTTTACAATGTATTCAGCTCTTTAAAAGTGAAGATAAACTTGATTTGTCATTTCTGGGAACTAACTGGTACTTCAACTAATTGCATGATGTACAATATAAGGATAATGGCAGTCATCATCATTAGGGTCATCAGATTACTGGTACTTTGGACTCTAAACATAATCTTTCTTTGCCATGTAATATCCCTTGAGTGAAGTTTTACTTTTTATTTTCAAGTATTAATTGGTACTCCCCTTGAGGCTAAGTACTGCAAAGTCAGAAGTGACAAGAGTTATTTGATTATTCACTTCACACTTCCTTTCACTTTCACTGTGTGAATATTTTTAATACCTGATTATTTCTCATATTGTTAATTTGGCACAGTATAAATCTTGTCACTTAAATGTGTGTAGAGTTTAGAATCTAGTACAGGAAATTTATTAGAGATATTATATCCTTAAAGTTTAATGAGAAGGAAAATTTTCCAGGGCACTAAACTCAAATATAAATTTTCAATGTGACAAAAGTAATTATAAAATTGAAATAGTTATTATATTCACAAGCTTTGGAATTATATTTTTAAGTAATATTTGAAACCTATAACATATTTTGACATAATTTGCCCTACGTGTACAATTGCTATTTATCCAAAATAAATATCATTTTCTTTTTCTTTTCTTTTCTTTTTGTTTTTTTGTTTTTGTTTTTGGCCACACCCATTTGACGCTCAGGGGTTATTCCTGGCTATGTGCTCAGAAATCACTCCTGGCTTGGAGGAACCATATGGAACGCCAGGGGATCAAACAACAGTCCATCCTAGACTTGCATTTGCAAGGCAGACGCCTTATCTCTAGCACCACCGCTCCAGCCCCTATTTTCTTTTTCTATACACTGCACGAAACATCTATGTCTCTTTATCACAAGGACAATTTTTTATTAATGTGAACATTCACAGATGCTTCATTAGCAAATAATTTTAGGTAAAATTAAAGTTTATGGTAACACCACAAAAGTTTGTTGTTTATAATTATAAAAATATTAAAGAAAATACTGCTTCTTACTTTTTTAATGTGTGGATAGCCCATTGTTTTTGAGTTCCAACTTGTAGTTGTAAGGTTTTGAATTCATTCCTCAATGCCACCACATGGTCAGGTCTAGTCCTTGCACCTTTACTCTTTGGGCATAGTAGCTCCATGATCTACAATTTATGATACATGGTACAACAGAACTAAAAGACCTGTGAATACCAGTCAGGAAGAATAATTACCAGCAAGCATTTGCATTAGCATTACAGCAAAACTCTCATAAAATAGCACAGTTAAAATGTGCCTAAGAATGGCAAACAAAGAGTGTGAACCCCTATGAGCTTGAGTGCAAGCACCACAACCAAAGCACTATGTTTTTTTTTTTTCCAGTCGAGCAATTCTAGAGAACTATTTTGGTGGGCCTTTTTTGGCTCACTCAGGAGAGTTTCAGGACAGTAGAAAAACACACACAGGTGACACTCCAGCACTATGTTTTTTGATTAACATTATGGTCAAATGTATAAGGACCACAACCTGATAGATAATACTTAATGTGTCATTGCAAAATAATATGTTGTGTGTGTGTCTGAGAGAGAGAGAGAGAGAGAGAGAGAGAGAGAGAGAGAGAGAGAGAGAGAGAGAAGGGACCCCAGGAATCACAACAAGGAAGGGAAGTACAGGTGGAAATCAATATGTATTTATTTAAAAAATGTAAATACTTTAAAGTAAATCTATACATGTCAGGCCCAGAATGGTAGCAGATGAAGCAAAAGGCTGTAGAAGTAGCAAGTCCACCAAACAGTTTCTCCAACAATCTGGCAGTGGCAATCCAGCAGCAGTTATCCATCAGAGGGCAGCTGTGGCTGCTAACACTCAGCCTTTTTATAACCCCATGCCAACAGCTTTTCATCAGCAGTTACAAGAGCAGGCATCCAGTAACTGACTTCTTTACCCTTAAAGGGAGAGTAGGCCATTTATAACTGATCATGGACTATAAGAGTCTCTGTTTCCTAATAAAATTCATGTGCAATGTTACTTTAAACTTGAAATTTGTTAGTTCCTTTGATTTATAGAAAATGTATAATTTGTCTTCCTTCCCTTTATATATAGACTAGCTCTTAAAATCCTTACATTTCTTAGATGGTAAGAATAGTAAAACTTGGGCTGGACCAGTAGGACACTAGCATTGCACATGGTTGGCACAGCTTCAATCCCTGGCACCCTGTATGGATTCAGGAGTGATTCCAAAACACAGAACCAGGATTAAACTCTTAAAACTACTGAGTGCAGCAAAGAAATTAAAAAGAATAGCAATAGTTAAACTGTCTTTTATTATGTGTTTGACTTTAGACAACTCCACAGAGATGGGTATGGTTGCCCTAAGAGTCAAGCATTTCTCTAGGGGATTGGAATCTTGACACTATTCTTTAATATCTGTAGAAGCTAGTGGGACTCAAAGTTAATATTCTTGTCAGTAACCAACTAGATAGTTACTCAAATTTGTGCAGAAAATCCTTCATAAGAAAAAAAATAACTGGATTCAAAGAACTTCTGGGTTTGTGAACCCCTGGGAGATATTGGGAGATTGGTATACTTAGAGAGAACACAAATATTCCATCCTCTTTCCCTATACCTTGCTTTCTGCATCTCTTTAATATGGTTTTCCCCCTACATTTCAGCCTCTACTTTTAGTTTATTTCACAAAGAAAAGTGATACACAAGGCTGGACTCAGGAATTATTGCTGGTTATGTGCTCAGGTCAGAATAATTCCCGGGGACTCAGGGGCTCAGGAAATCATATGCAGCATTAGAATACAGCCCAGGTTGGCTGCAGGCAATACAAGAATGTACCCTACTATAATATCTCTAAGACCCTGCATTCTTTTACAAACTTGTGATTGGTAAATAGAATGTGTCTCTGTTTCTGTGAATTGCTCTAGAAAATTAATTAAGCCTAAGAAGGTCGTTATTAGAATCTTTACAGATCAAGTATAGGTAACAAGCTGGGATTGGGATTGACTTCTTAAATTGGAGAGGAGTAATCTCATAAAAGTAAAGACTTATAAGATCTAATATGGTCTCTACTAGTGTGAAAATTAAATTGAATTATAGATTGTCTAGGTATTGTCACAAAAAATTGCTTGTTCATATGGGGAAGCATGCCCCCACACTACCGCACACATTTTATAATAAAATATCAAAAAACTAAAAATACTGTCATTAAAGGGAGGATATTATTTTATTCTATAAGCAAAATGTATCAGAGTAGAAAATTCATTGAATTAGCAAACTGGGAATTTGTACTCTAATTCTGATTCCAACACTAGAGCCATTATAAAGCTATTTGGTTTTCCTATTTATATCGTCTGAGCTGCAATATGGTGCTTTTAAATACTAACTGCTCTGTGCAATGTCATGTTAGCATTTATTAACTTAGAGTAGACTCTTACCATTTTTTGGTTCAATAATATCAATGTACCTATAGAAACTTACATTGCATCTTAAAAGCCATCTTTCTGAGATCCAAAGATCTTTAAAATACACATTCAGCAATATAGGTGAGGAATATATAGCAAAACATTTTGGGATATAAAAACAGGTTGAGGAAAGGACTTTTTCTTTTTCAACAGCTTTTTTTATAATCAAGCATCAGTATTAAAAGTTTAAAAAAAAGAAAAGAAAAAGTATAAAATGTGACAATGTCTTCTAAGTACTTGTCTTATAAAATGGAAATTGAGTTCCCATATGATCCAGCATTATCATTCCTAGGGATATATCTTAGGAACCCAAAAACACAAACAAAAATGCCTGCTACAATCCTTGCAGCAATATTTACAATAGCCAGAATCTGGAAGCAACCCAGGTGCCTAAAAACAGATGAGTGGTTAAAGAAACTGTGGTACATCTACATAGTGAAATTAAGCCATTAATAAAAATTAAGTCATGAAATTTGCCTATACATGAATGAACATGAAGATTATTCTGCTGAGTTAGATGAATCAGAGAAATGGAAAAACTAGTATCACTCATCAAAGGGATATAAAAATTAATAAAAAAAATAATATCCTGATACTATAGAGATGAGGGCTAGAAGGACCAGCCCACGATATGAAGCTTGCCACAAAGAGAGGTAAGTGCAGTTAGATCACTAACTACACTGACAACTATCATGACAATAATAGTGAGAGAGAAAAGCAGAATGTCCCAGAGACATGCTGGGGGTAAGGGGAGATAAATGGGAGACATTGATAGTGGGAAAGTTGTACTGGTGAAGGGTGGTTATATATTTTAAGAATGAAACACACTATGAATGTTTCTTTAACCAAGGTACTTAAATAAAGAAATCATTTTAATAAGTAAAATAAAATAATTAAAAATATTACCATGAATATATTACTCATCTATAAACATTCTGTTATTTGCCAATCTTCTAATGTATATGCATAGTTAGGATTTTATATATTGATTTTGATTAAGGCAGAGCTGGTAGTGTTGGATATTTCATTATTCTTTCTTTTCCATCTTACTATTCTTATAATATATCCTTATATTTTAGTGGTCTTTTTATAAAGTCTCTTGACTTTGCTGTTTTCTGTTTCATTAGTGGTTATTTGTATTATAGCCTTAGTTCATCTTTTTATTTCTTTGCATTTATTTTGATGGTCTTCAAAAAACTTGCATTGTTTTCTTTCAATTAACAGATTTAAGGACAGTGATTGCTTTCTACTACCACTTTAGATGGATCCAAATTTTAATAAATTGCTTTGACTTGTGATCCTTCAGACTTAAGTGCTTTTCAACATTCATTATAGTCTTTCCTGACCTTTCAGTTCCTTAGACATTTTTTTATGTAACTGAATGTGTTAGCTATAATTAAATGATTTTTCTCTTCTTTATTTTTTTTTATTTTTGGCCACACCCTGTGAAGCTCAGTGGTTACTGTTGGCTATGTGCTAAAAAAATTGCTCCTGGCTCCGGGGACCATATGGGATACTGGGGGATGGAACCATGGTCTGCCCCTACGTCAGCTGCGTACAAGGCAAACACCCTACCTTTGTGCCACCGATCCGGCTTCTAAATGATTTTCCTTAATGGTTTCTAATAATTATAACTTTTAGTAAAATAATGTATTTTGTATGCAGCCAGTTTCATTTGATTATTTTGGGGTGACATAATCAGGGATCATTCCTAGCAGTGCTCAGGGAACTACTTAGGGTGCTGGGAATTTAACACACAGTCAAAACATATAAGGAAAGTGCCCATACCCTTTGTACTCCCTTGCATGCCTTTGTAACCAATTTCTTAATATTTATTGAGACTAAAGAACATGACCACTTGACTTGGAAAGTGACTCAGACAATAAGCTGCTCAACATACATCTACCAAGTCCTCAGGAATATGTTTTAGAATTCTCTTATTTGTACCCAGATAGAAATTTGAGATAAGTTATTTCTAAGTTAAAATCAATGGTGCATGTGATTAAAGCCAGTTAAGGCCTCAATATAAGCTCTTAAGATTTTGGGAAAAGAGATAAAAAAATGAAAAGAGAAGGTTTTATATAAGGTGGGAGGGTGGTGTTGGTATAGAAAAAAGGTTGATTCACAATCTCCCAAGTCAAAGCCTTTGTGCAAATTCCCATGGTTATTAATATTGATGACTATAAAAAAATTCCTACATCTATTCTGTCTTCATTGTAACCTTCCGTCTCCCAAAGTTCCCAGTTTCCCTCCTACTTGACAGGCTGCTTCCCTAAAAAGAAGCAAAATGATTTGCAGTATACTCCTTAAGTATCAGTATTTCAAATCATGGTGACTAAAAGTGAAAAGGGTATTGTGGGAGAGACAGGAGAAGGGGGAAATAGAGGAGGAAAAAGAGAAGGTGGAAGGGGTACAGAAAGAGGCAAAGAAAAAATAATAATAAAATAAAAATGATCCTTATATTAGAAGAAAAAGAAGGAAGAAGAAAAGAAAAAGAAAGAAGAAAGGAGGAAGAGCAGAAGGAGAAAAAGAAGGAGAAGGAGCAAGAGGAGAAGGAAGAAGAAGAAAAAGAAGAAAAGAAGAAAAAAGAAGATGAAGAAGAAAAAGAAGAAAGAAGAAGACAAGAAGAAGAAGAAGAAGAAGAAGAAGAAGAAGAAGAAGAAGAAGAAGAAGAAGAAGAAGAAGAAGAAGAAGAAGAAGAAGAAGAAGAAGAAGAAAGAGGAGGAGGAGGAGGAGGAAGGCTGGGTTGATGGCGGTTGGATGATAGGAGCCAGTTGGGTAGAAATTGGTGGGATGACATAACCACTGATGAGGAGATGGGTATTGGAACACTATATGACTGAAACTTTACTATCAGCAACTTTTTAACTCTACGTCTCATGCTTATTTATTTAACAAAAGAGTACTTTTAATTTGTTTACTTTTTTATTTTGAGTTTCCTGTTGATAATGGTGTTTGTTCTCTGGTTTAAATATATAAATATACCACACCTCTACTCTGTCACTTAACTAGGTGCCACTAACTTTGTTACTATTAATTCCAGTTTATCTATTCTTGTTTCATACCTCAATTTATTTCATTACTTTTATAATTTAGGGTAGGCTTAGTGTTTCCTTTATAATACCTTACATTCCTTTGTTAGATTCTTCTATGTATAACAGATAAGTGATATTTATTATTTGTCCTTCTGACTTACTCTATGTAATATGATAGTCTTCTCTTCCATCCAAGTTGCAGTAAGTCTCATGATTTTACCTTTCCTTAAGCTGCATAGTATTCCATTAATATGTGCATATTTATAGTATACACATAGTTTATGCATATTTCTTTGCATATACATAATGCACCTTTATTATCTACTCAACTATCTACTCATCATTTGTTGGATAACTGGGTTAAATTCATATAATACCTATTGTGCTAAGTGCTGCAAATAAAAATTGTTTGATATGTTTTTTTTCTTCGTTTTTTTTTGGGCCACACCCATTTGATGTTCCAGGGTTACTCCTGGCTAAGTGCTCAGAGATTGCCCCTGCCTTGTGGGGACCATATTGGATGCCGGGAGATCAAACCGCAGTCCTTCCTTGGCTAGTGCTTGCAAGGCAGACACCTTAACTCTAGCGCCACCTCACCGGCCCCCGATATGTCTTTTTATATGAATGTTTTTGTGTCTTAGGGACAGACCAAGAATTGTAATTGTTATGTAATATGGCATTTTATTCTTTCTTTTCTGAGAAATATTCATACTGTTTTGTTTTGTTTACCTTTTAGGTCAAAACTGGCCATGCTCAGTGATCACTCCTGTCAAGTTCAAGTGACTGTATAGGTTATCAGGTATCAAAACCAGTTTTTTTTTTTGCCTGGAATGTAAACACCTTACTCATTATATTTTTTACAGGTCCTATCAACTGTCTACTCAAAAAAGTTCTAAATTCTTGCCCCATATTTTAATAAGATTCTCAAATTTTTCTTGTTGTTGAAATTTGGTAGTACATTATATAATTTAGATATGAATTCTTTACTTGATTGTTGAATACAAATATTTTTATACGTTTAGTTGGGAGTTTTTTTTAGTTTTAGTCTGTTTCTTTTGCCATGCAGAAACTCAATATGTTATAGTCTTATTATTTATTTTTGATTCCTGTGCCTTATAGAATTATATCCATAAAATCTATCGAGGGTTAAAATTTATCTTTATTTCAGAATAGTTTGCTATTATTTCTATTATTATTTAGAGTGAATTTGAAAAGCAACAACTTCTCCAATTACAGAAATTAAGCAGTTTATATAATTGTCCTGAAATTTAGTTTCATTTAAATTGAAATATAAAATCCCTGTGAAATATTACTCCTAAAGTAGTAGAGTATAAATATTAAAGACATTATAGTTGAAATTTTGGCACAAATATCTTTAAAATATTTTCTTTGGTGACAGTGTTTAAATTTGGTAAGAGTATATTCAAATAATAAGCATGAACATTATTATATGCATGTTACCAACTACAACAAAGATATAGAAAAATACCTAATGAATTTCCAAACTTTCTCAAAAAATGGTACTTGTGAATTAAGGCTTTACAATCATTTTTAAATTCTCTGTTTAGGATAAAAATTAGCTTAGAGATGCAAAGAAGATCACCTTGAAAACAAATGAAAATGAATTTTTTACTCTTTAAAAAGAAAGATACTCTTGGTATTCATCTGACTATAGTAGAAACACTGTGTAAGGACAGGTGGGCTCATGCCAACCTCACATTCACAGACACAGACTGATATGCCTGGCTGATTAGGCCCTAGGCTATACTTTAACTATGCCTTAATGCTCATATACACTGCCAGAGGTCAGGCTAACTTGGGGAAAAAGAGCCTATCAACCTTCACAGAAGAAAAGAGGCATGGGGAGGCACAGAAACTGATACTGATAAATGCCTTTGGTGGCCCCATAAGCACTTATCTATGCCCACTCTCCCACATCCAGGCTTGATGGACATGCCTTGTCTAGGGCGGCCTTGAACCGTTTGAATTATGTTACTTGTGTTATGCGAAATGTGTATCATTTGCTATCTGTTTCCTGAGGCTAACTGAACAATGTGCATAGTGTCAGTGACTATAAAAACTCTATGGACCCCAAGGTCGAGGTTTAATCTACATCCTACAGTTCTGGAGTGGTTGGATCCCAGCATGCTGGCTTAATAAACCCCACTTTGTGACTTGCAATGCATTGCCAAGTGATCTCTTTGTCCTGTCGCTGGACTGAATCTAACACCTGCTGGTATTGATATTTGGAACTAAGAGTTAGCTCTAACTCAAAAACAAAGAAGAGGGTTCTGTACAGTGAGATTAGCACATTTGCCTTGGGCACAGCTGATGTTAATATGATCCCCAGAGCCACAAATGGTCCCCTGAGCCTGTCAGAAATGATTCCTGAATATAGAGTTCAGTAAACCCAGGGCCAGAGTGGTGACACAAGCCATAGGGCATTTGCCTTGCACACACTCACAGAACGAACAGAAGTTCGATCCCCAGCATCCCATATGGTCCCCCAAGCCAGGAATAATTTCTGAGCACACAAAGCGAGGAATAACCCCTGATCATCATCAGCTGTGGCCCAAAATAAAAAATAAATAAATAAATGAAGTTCAGTAAAACCTGAGCACCACAGCATATGGTCCACAATTAAAACAGGACAAAAAGGACAGAGGATGGGATAAAAAATATTCTAAGGTATATAGGTCCTGTCCTATATTAACAGATAAAATGGGGCTTTTTTTAAAAAATGTAAAAATGTATTTATCAGCATCAAACCCCAATTGTTTAGTTCTCCACCAGCAGAACAGGGAGAGAATTTATAGAAAATATTTAAAGCAAAGAAAGGAAATTATTATTATTATTATTAACTATAGCAAAGGCCTAGTTAATAATATTGATTGCCCTTAACCTTTTGTTTGTTTTTCTGCTTTTGGTACTATACTGTTTGATGCTTAGGACTTATTCCTTAAAGTGCTCAGATATCACTTCTTGTGGTTCTCAAGGCATCAGAGAGATAATAGGATTGAATGAAGGCTGACCAAGTACAAAGCCAGCACCCACAACCCCTGTACTATGTCTCTTGTCCACGTTTTGAATTTGAAATCTGTGTCATTTACAGTTTTTGATTTGTTTCATTTATGTGGATTACCTTTCACTGGAGAAAGGCCAATGTTTAATTATACACCTAAAGCTTTGATCTTTGTAGTTTTTTGTTTGTTTGTTTGTTTGTTTTTAGGCTACACCCGGTGACGCTTTGGGATTAATCCTGGCTCTGTGCTCAGAAATTGCTCCTAGCAGCAGGGGTGTGGGGGATCATATGGGGAGATGCGTGTAAGGCAAATGCCATATCGCTGCACCACTGCTCCAGCCCCAGATCTTTGTAGTTTTTAACTGAGACAATAAATACATGTTTTTCTTTTCTGACTAAAAAAGTTTGGGTCTGTTTAGTTACTTGAAGATTCCAAAAATGTATATTTCTTCTATGAAGATAAAAAGTAGCAATTTTACACATTTATTTCAAAGCAAGGCAAATAAAGGGTTGTCACAACAGTGCTAAAGATGATTTTTAGAAAAGGATTTCAACTAGTCAAGTAGGATACTAAATTAAAGTAAAATTAATAATAACTTGTAAGACCAAGACATTTTGAATCTGTCCTTAAACATTTTGATTTTTTTCTTTGATGTTTTATTGCTAAGTAACATGACATTTTGCTTATTGTTTAAAGCATTTAACAATTCAAAGCTAATACTCTGGCAGTATGAAAGACATTTATTTCACATTGACCGTTAAAGGTGGTTTTACTTTTTTTTTTTTTTTTTTTTTTTTTTGGTTTTTGGGCCACACCCAGTGACGCTCAGTGGTTACTCCTGGCTATGCGCTCAGAAGTCGCTCCTGGCAGGCACAGGGGGTCATATGGGAACCGGGGGATCGAACCGTGGTCCGTCCTAGGCAAGGCAGCAGGCACCTTACCTCCTGCGCCACCTCCCGGCTCCCATGGTTTTACTTTTAATTCTGACATCTGATTTTAAATATAATTATCACACTATTTGGAGAAATATTTATGTTTATCATAGTTTTTAAATGAAATGCTGCCTTATAAAATTCAAAATTATTAGCCCATCAAGAAAACAAGTGGGGCACAGCTTTTTCTTTACTTTTGTGAACTCTCTAGTCTTTCCCAACTCCTTCATTTTTCATTCTGTTTACAGAGGAATTCTTAATTATTTCCATTGTCATTTTAGTTGTAAAAGTTTTTTATTGCCTTTTTTCCCCTTAGAATAATTCCCTAAACCTATTCAAATACCTGAAACTTTACCACTTATTTGCAAGTGATTCAATATTTTATGTTTGTTTGTTTTTGGGCCACACCCGGCGGTGCTCAGTGGTTACTCCTGGCTGTCTGCTCAGAAATAGCTCCTGGCAGGCACGGGGGACTATATGGGACACCGGGATTCGAACCAACCACCTTTGGTTCTGGATCGGCTGCTTGCAAGACAAACGTCTCTTTGCTATCTCTCCGGGCCCCGATTCAATTTTATTAATGAGATATTTGTTCTGGCATTCTGTTACCTGTATTGCCATTGCTAGAACTCTATAAATAGAAGTTTTACTTTCTCCCCATTTCTCAGAAAATATACAGATATATTTCATACATTTCATTTTAAGAAATGTTAAATGAAAAGAACCATGAAAACAAAAATTCCTGTAATTATCTTGAGCTTTTATTTCACATTGTTGGCTTCATAGCCTATCGTAACAGTGGGATTAAAGTGACCCATGAAATTTTTTCCATTAGAAATTCTCTTTGTAAATTTCAGTTTACTTTCAAGTTTACTATCACTGGACCAAATGATACAAGTAACATCACTAATTAAGTAGGATGGCTGATTATAACACCCTGGAATATTCAGAAAAATCTTCTTCTGTTCAAAATCTTAAAAAATATTTAGGGGTATACAAAAGGCTTCATTATGTGCATTTATACATATATGAACACTATGTATATAAATGTATTTATACAACTATAACCATGAGTACCTGATTCCACACCTTCTTCAGGAGTTAATTGAGAGGACACAGATAAAGTTTTAAATAAATCATATCTTTAGGTTGAGGACTTGTGTTCTCAAAGTGACCAGGTTGCACAACTTCAGTGTTTGGGTTGTTTTTGTTTTTTCATTTTAGAAGATGGACACAGGGAAGAAGCCAGTTAGAAAGGGAAAGCTGTAAATTCTAGAGACCAGAATAGTCAATAAACTCCTTCCTGAACAGGTCCCCTGAGGCACTGAATTATATCTGATTAAAAGTTCTACTGTTCTTAACTTAGGTTTTTTGGGAAAAGAACAAGAAAAAGGTAAACCATACCTGGTCAAAAAACTTGCTGATTTTTTTTCCATTTTGAATTAACTCTTAATTTCTTTTACTTTTCTTTCAAAATTATATATAATATATCATTGCTTTGTTCATCACAGGTCTTATTATACAATAGTACAGTAATACATAACTGTATTATCTTAGACTATTCCAAGCTTTCTATATGCTTTTAACTGAGAAGATAAATGAGATTTGGCTTTCATGACTAGGTAAAATCATCAATAACATTATTACTCTTTTCAATGTTTCAGAATTTATATATCTTCTTTGAGATGTTTAATGTCATTAACTATATAGCCCTACTGACTGAGGTAACTCTTGGAAAAAGTTCAGAACAATTACACGGCTAATTTATGTTGGGCTCTCTAATCAAATCAATGATGAGTCCTATTATCTAACTTTCCAGTTGCGTTATATGTTGTTTCATTAGAAAATGAGTTTTGTTCCTCAGCCTATTTCTATGTATCCCAAAATAAAAATATTTAATTGTCATATGGAGTGGAATCTCATGCCCCAAGCTTAAGGCATTGAAGAGACATGGATATGCAAGCAAACACTTATGCAGAAAATAATCCACACATGGTCAAAGGGATAAATCAGGTTCTGAAAAACTTCCTCTCCTACAAAGCAGATAACTCAATTGTGAAAACTCAAAACTGCAAGCAGTTTTTCTGTGAGACCCAGGATGTTTATTAGGAAGCTCCAGACCACACTCTGAGGTGGAAAATAAATAATCTAAGGCAACAATTCAAGGGATGCTTTTATCCAAAGATGCTTCAGACCAATGAGTAACAAGTATATCCTGAAAAGGTTGGAACATAGTTAATCCAACAGTCATGGACTAAAGTCTTTGAGACTTTTGATTATAATTGATCTGAGTTATAAAATGTGAAAGGTTTGATAATTAATCTATTATTCAATATTTTTCTAACATCTATGTATTTTCACCTGGATTTGACTAATCATTTCATGAAATATAAATTATTTATTCTTAATTTGGCATTGAATATTTTGCATTTATAGACAACTTTATCACATCTGAAATATGCCCCTGTCTCTGAAATTTAATTAAGTCATCATATCTATTATTTTTAATTTTGTTGGTTCTTTTAGACCACACCCATTTAACTAACTCCCAGAGATTACTCCTGGCCATGTGCTCAGAAATAGTCTCTGGCTTGGGGGGACAATATGGAACTGTAGGGGATTGAACTGCAGTCCGTCCTAGACTAGTACTTGCAAGGTAGACACATTACCTCTAGTGCCACCTCTCCGGCCCCATCATCATATCTAATTTACTCTCTCTTACCTTCTGTTTTCATCTTATAATGAATCCTGTGATTTTATTGGCACATCTGTATTATTCAGGCACTCTCTCCAATGTAGGGTGTTTAATTTAATCATATTTATAAGACATCTTTTCACATAAATTAAAATAGGCAAGGGTTTTAGAATATAGAATATTTATATTCAAGGGATTAGAATATAGAATATTTGAAAAAATATATTTTCTCTAAAATATATTTACATGTTTATCTTATATTTTATCTGTGATTGCTATCCCCTTGATTTTATGGAGGTATGTTTTATGTGTCAGCATGTAGTCTATCTTGGAGAATGACCCATGTACATTGGAGAAGAATGTGTATCCAGGTTTTTTGGGATGAAGTGTCCTATATACATCTACTAGTCCTATTTCTTCCATTTCTCCTTTCAGGACCAGTATATTTTTGTTGGGTTTCATTCTGATTGACCTATAGAGTGTTGATAGGGCCGTGTTAAGGTCTCCCATAATTATTGTGTTATCATTGATTTCTTCTTTCAGAATTGTCAGTAACTGTATTAGATAATTTGCTGGTCTCTCATTGGGTGCATACATGTTTAATAATCTGATTTCTTCTTGTTGCACATATCCCTTAATTAGAACATAATGTCAATCTTTGTCCTTTACCACTTTTCTGAGTATAAAGTTGGCGTTATCAGATATTAATATGGCCACCCCAGCTTTTTTGAAGGTATTGTTTGCTTCTATGATTTTCCTCCAGCCTTTGATTTTGAGTCTATGTTTGTTCTGCCTATTCAGATGTGCTTCTTGTAGGCAGCAGAAGGTTGGTTTCATCTTTTTGACCCACTTTGCCACTCTGTGTCTTTTAATTGGTGAATTTAGTCCATTAACATTGAGGGAGATGATTGTCATAGGGTTTGATGTCATCTTTGTAGATAAGTTTCCTGTGTTTGTTGGTCTCTCTTGTCTTAGAGTAAACCTGTCAGTTTTTCCTTTAAGGCTGGGTAATCTTCTGTGAAGTTTTTAAGCTGTTGTTTATCCATAAAGCTATGTATTCTTCCTTCAAACCTGAACGTGTGTCGGGCTGGGTGCAATATTCTTGTTGAGGCATTCATTTCTTTCAGTCTTTTCACAATATCCCACTACTGTCTTCTGTCCTTGAGAGTTTCTTGTGACATGTCTGCTGTAAGTCTCAGGTATGCTCCTTTGAATATAATTTCCCTTTTTGATCTTGCTGCATTCAGTATTCTATCTCTATCTGTAGGATTTGTCATTGTAACGATGATGTGTCTGGGGGTGTTTTTCTTGGGTCTCTCTTGGCTGGTAATCTTCGGGCATGCAGGATTTGATTGCATGTAGTCATTAACTCTGGTATTGTCTCTTTGATGATGTCTTCGACGGTTGATTCTTCCTGGTGATCTCCTACTTGGGTCTTTGGGACTCCAATGATTATGTTGTTTTTTGGGGGGTTTATCAAAGACTTCAATTTTCATCTGTTCACATTCCTTGAGTACTTTTTCCATTGCCTGACCGTTTGTCATAAGTTTCTTTTCCCATTTCTTCTGCTGTGTTGAGTTTTTGTGCATCACATCTTCCAGTACTCTGATTCTCTCTTCAGTTGCTGTTACCCTGGTGTTGAGGGCATCCACTAAGGTTTTCAGTTGAGCTACCGTGTTTTTCAGGCCTGCTATTTCAGTTTGGAGTTTTCTGAGTTCTGTCTTTTTTTTCTGTTCTGATCGACCTATGCTTTCTTGGAGTTTTACAAACATATTCCATATTTCTATTTTAAGTTCCTTATCTGAGAGGTTAAGCAGAGGGTTGTGATTTTTAAGGTCATCCAAACCATCATCCTCATTCTCGGTGCATAGTGTTTGCCTACGAGTTTTCCGCATTGTCACACCAGTAGTGTGGTTTTTCCTGCGTGTTGTGATGGGGTTTATTGATTAGAAAGAGTGCGCGGCCGTGAAGAGAAGCGGAGCGGCCACGCTCTTCTGGGGCTCCAAGAATTCAGAAAAGACAGAAGCACAGAAGAAGACTCCCCTCAGTCCACAGTTCCCTTAGCAGAGCGCAGTAGGGCGGAGTCTCCCGCAGGAGGAGCAATCAGCTCTCCAATTGGGAATCTCCACAGCCAGCTGGATCTTACTCACTCATTAGCTAGCTGGCAGCCTCAGAATGCAGCGATTTCTGGATTCACTTTCCAGGGCTCTGGTCTTTGGGGAGAGCTCCAAGAATTCAGAAAAGACAGAAGCACAGAAAAAGACTCCCCTCAGTCCACAGTTCCCTTAGCACAGCCTAAGTCTTTTAATTCCATTTTTAGAATATCTACCTGCTTTGAAATATTTAGTTTTCATGTATTTGCCTTTACTATGAATTAAAGCATTACTGTTTATTTTAGAAGCTTATACCCTAGTTATAGTTTCCTGGTTATAGGTTAGCTATATAAAATTGGACAACCATTAAATAAAATGCCAAAAAATAAAGTTGCAGTTTGGGCAAGAAAAAAAATGTAAGTGACCTGTTATTGATCTTGATTCAATATGATGTTCGTTATTTGATGGAAACACCTTTTTTTTTTTCTTTCATGTCAGTAAATACTATATTACCAATGAAGATGTGTCACTACAGACCATAGGTTTTGAAAAAAACCTAAAACCAGAAGTATGAAGCAGAAGAGGAGTGTGTTTGGTAGTTCCCAGGACAGCATCATATGTAAATGACACCTACCACCAAGAACTAAGGCAAAAAAGGGAGTCTGTTTGGTAGCTCTCAGGACAGTGTCACTCCCTTAAAAAGGCTGGGGTGGCCATACTAATATCAAACAACACAGACTTTAAGCTTAAAGGTCATAAGAGATAAAGATGGACATTTCTTAATAATCAGGAATATGTACAAAAGGAAGAAATCACACTCCTAAACATATATGCATCCAATGAAGGTCTAGAAACATATTTAAACCAATTGCAGATAGAATAGAAAATATCAAAACAACACAATAATAATGAGAGACTTCAAAATCACTCTGTCACCCCTTGATAAATCAGCTAGGCTGAAAATCAACAAGAATACACTGGATCTGAAGGAAGAAATGGAAGAGAGTGGTTTGGTAAGTATATAAAAGGTTCACAATCCTCAAAAATTTGAATACGTATTCTTCTCCAATATACATGGGACATTCTCCAAGATAGACCATATATTGGGCCACAAAACATACTTCCATAAAATTAAGAGAATACAAATTATATTGACTTCTCAAATCATCATGTACTGAAATTGGTAGTGAATTTCAAAAAGACACATAGGAAGAACTTTAACACCTGGAAATTAAACAGCTCAGTACTGAAGAATGAGTGGGTTAGACAAAATCCGAGAGGAAATAAAATTATTCCTGGAAAAAATGAGAAATAAAGACAGTAATTATTAGAATTTGTGGACAAATCAGCAAAATAGGTATTAAGAAGAAAATGCTAGTCTTACTAGCATTCCTCACGAAGGAAGAAAGAGCCTATTTAAGTAACCTCTTGGAACAGCTTATAAAATAGAAAAGGATCAACAAAATAAATCCAAAATAGGCAGACAGAAGAAAATAATGAAACTCAGAGCAGAAATTAATGAATTGGAAACCTGCCCCAAAATTCAATAGATGAATGAAAGCAAGAGTTGGCTATTTGAAAAATTAAATAAAATTAATAAACCACTAGCAAGACTCACAAGGAAATAGAGAGAAACTTAATAAACCAAATTACAAATGAAAAGGCTGAAATTACTACAGAAAATCAAAAGGAAATCAGAGATTACTTTGAAAAATTTTATGCCACAAAGCAAGAAAACCTGGAAGGAATGGATAAATTATTGGACTCTATACACTACAAACTTTAAACCAGAATGATTTGGCATATCTGAACAGACCTTTCCTATTAAATAAATTAAAATGGTCATCAAAAATCTCCCCCACAAAAAAATTCTGGCCCCAGATGGATTCACAAGCAAATTTTTCAAAATTTTCAAGGGACCCACTGTAAGTCTTTTTCAGGCATTCTCAGGAAATTGAAAACACAAAATAAATTCCAAATAAGTTTTATGAAGTTAACATCACCTTGACGCCAAAAGCATAAATGCCACAAAAATATAGAACTGAGACCAATATCCTTGATAACAAAGATACAAATATCCTCAACAAAATCCTAGGAAATAGAATCCAATGACTCAAAAAGGTTCTATGCCATGATCATGTAGGATTCATCTCAGGCATACAAAGATGGTTTAAAATAGGCAAATCAATCAATGTAACACTGTATATCAACAAAAGTCAAAATATAAACTGTATGCTCATATGAATAGATGCAGATAAAGCATATTTAAGATCCAACATTCATTAATGATAAAACTCTCAGCAAGTCAAGAATTGATAAAACTTTTCTTCAACATTTGCAAGGCCATTTACCATAAGCCCTTGGCAAATATTATACACAATGGGGAATAACTAAAAGTCTTTCCATTAAGATCTGGCACAAGACAAGGTTGCCTCCTTTCACCACTTCTATTCAACATAGTATTGAAGTTCTTATCGTACCAGTTAGATAAGAAAAATATATCAATGGTATCTAGATACAAAAAGAAAAAGTAAAGCTCTCATTGTTTGCAGATGACATAATACTATATTTAGAAAACCTAAAGACTCTACCAAAGGCTTCTTGAAACAATAGATTTGTATAGTAAAATGGCAGGCTACAAAATTAACACTCATTAATTGGCATTTTATATGCAAATAAGAGATAAGAAAAAGACATTACAAAAACAACCCAATTCACAGTTGTGCCTCAGAAATTGTGACTTGGAATCAACTTAACTAAAGAGATGGAAGACCGTACAAAGAAAACTGTAAAACACTGCTTCAAGAAATAAAAGAGGACACAATAAAATGTAAACACATACCCTGCTCATGAATTGGGAGGATTAACATAATTAATATGAAAATACTTCCCAAAGCATTGTGCCAATTAAATGCAATCCCTCTAGGACACTCACAACATTTTTTCAAAGAAGTGGATCAAACACTCCTGAAATTAAGTTGGAACAAAAATGCCCATAGCTAAAGTTAAATCCTTGAGAGAAAGAAGATGGGAAACATAACTTTTAAATTTTATATTGTACTAACTAAATTTTAAATTGTACTACAAAGCAATAGTCATTAAAACAGTATGGTATTAGAATAAAAACAGGTCCTCAGATCAATAGAATAGACTTGAGTATTCTGAGATTAACCCCAGGTGTACAATCAAATAATCTGGTAAAGAGGCAAGAAACACCAAATGAAGCAAGAAAAACCTCTATAACTGGTGTTGGGAAAATTCATAAACTACAAGCAAAATGGTGAGATCTCTCATTAATACCATGCACAAAGATCAAATCAAAATGGAATAAAGAATTTCCTATCAGACCTGAAACCATAAAGTACATAAAGGAAAATAGGCAAAATCATCCATGACATTGAGAATTAAAGCAGCTTTAAGAAGAAAATGTCACAGTTCAAGCAAGTGGAAACAGAGATAAACAAATGGGACTACATTAAACTGAGCAGTGTCTGCATTTCAAAGTAAATTGTAACTTAGATAAAAAGCTACCTCCAAAATGGAGAAACTATTCACCCAATATCCATCTGATAAAGGGCTAAGATACTGATAAAATTGAATAAAAACAAATAAAACCCCTCAAAAATGAATAAAGGAAATGAACAGACATTTCCTAAAAGAAGAAATACTGATGGCCAAAAAACACATGAAAAAAAAAATGATCCACATCACGGATCATCAAAGAGATGCAAATTAAAACAACTAAGAGGTATCATCTCAGACCACAGAGAATGGCAGACATCACAATGAACAAGATAAATTAGTAATGATGTGGGTATGGGGAGGAAAGGAATCTCATTCACAGATGGAGAATATTCATTCAATCTGTCTAGTCCAACCTTTCTAGAAAATAATATCAATATTACTTAAAAAATTGGAAATTGAACTTTCTTATTATTCAGCAGGATACACTCTAGCAACACAGAAAACACAATATGAAAATGGTCTCTACACTCCGATTTTCATTACAGCTCTATTTACAAAATCCAGAATCTGGAAGCAACCCAGATGCCTGAGAACAGATGAGTGGCTAAAGAAACTGTGGTTCATCTAAAAAGTGGAATAACACTATGCATCTATTAGGAAAAAAATAAGTCATGAAATTTGCTTATACGTGAATGGATATGGAAATTATTAAGATGAGTGAAATTAGTCAAAGTGAGAGGGATAGGTATAGAATAATCTCACATCACTGCTATATAGGGAAAATAAAACAAAGTATGGGAAAAATTTCTAGAGACAACAGAGATGAAAATCAGTATGGTTGGGAGCCGGGAGGTGGCGCTGGAGGTAAGGTGCCTGCTGCCTTGCCTGCGCTAGCCTAGGACGGACCATGGTTCGATCCCCCGGTTCCCATATGGTCCCCTGTGCCTGCCAGGAGCAGCTTCTGAGCGTATAGCCAGGAGTAACCCATGAGCGTCACTGGGTGTGGCCCAAAAACCAAAAAAAAAAAAAAAAAGAAAAAAAAGAAAATCAGTATGGTTTATTGGTAGATACTCACTGAAAGAGTGAAGAGTGCTGTTAGAGTGGAGAAGGTCTAATATGGCAAGGACATTCATGACACCCCTTTATTTGTAGTTCAAATCACAATGCCTAAAGAAAAGAGGAGGGAGAGTGAAAGAGAGATGTAAATGCTTGCCCCATACATAGGCAGGTGGGGTGGATGGGAGGCAAAAGGGCTTCAAGGAGGGTGAGAGGGAAAATATTGATATTGGTGGCAGTAAATGTACACTGGTGAATGTTGTTATATATTATATGACTTCCATTGAATTAGGAAAAACTTGTATTATGAACAATCTTGTAACCATGGTGTTTAAATTTAATAAAAAAGAAAATAACCTAAAACATTTATCCTTCAGATCATCTAGTTCTATTTGAGAAAAAGTGTGAACAATGTTTTTTCCTTCTAACTTCATAATCATTCTCTACATTTTTAACTGCATCATATTAATAGCTAATCTGTTATCATTTTCCAGTGCTATGGTCTAATATCTACATGAAAAACATACATAAAATCATTATAATATCTAGGACCTGTACACCAAACTCTGAGTATGAACTGTTTCAAGGGAAGTTCTATTGTATCTGTAACTCTATTGCATTTGTAATACCTCTACCATTGAAGTAATTCTACTATATCACTTATACTGCACCTACCTTGTATTGATGATCTATCAATTCTTGTACTCAAGGAACTGTTTCCCATAGAGATTAATCATTTTGTTCAATCTACCTTAAATTCTTATTTGTATTAGAAAGGCAATTCCAGGTGCCAAGCAGAGGACTATACATGTCAAGCATGTTGTCCATCCCTTTGAGCTCTAACCCTGTTGACTCACTTGTCTTTCAGATTTCATCCTAATGGCACCTCCTTACAAAGGGGTTCTAGATCTTCCTAAATTCTGACCATCCAGTCTGTCAGTCTGTTTTATATATATTATATATATATATATAAAACACATATATATTATATATATAATATACACATATATATTATGTATATTTATATATAATATATATTACATATATAATACCATATGTAAGTATATATATTTGGGAGTGTATACACACATACGTATATATATATTTATATATATATACATATATATACATATATATATATATATATATATATATATATATAGGGACTGAGGAAAGGAGCAAAGGACCTCCCACTCCGCACCTCCAAAAATAAATATTCTTGTTCAACCAGCATGTTGGTTCAAAGTAAGGGCCAGAGAATGCAATACTTACAGGGCTTTTAGAGCTGCACACAGAGGTGCTGGAGGTAGGAACCATTTAGTGCTAAAAATCAAGTTGTTTTAAAATTTGTACTATGCTTCCTCCTCTAGCCCCTTTTCATGCTTTTATTTTATATATATATATATATATATACATATATATATATATATATATTCAGATCCATTGATATCTGGCAATAATAAGACTTAAAGATACAAATTATAGAAATGCTTTCTGTCACTATTGGTTTTGGTTCTCCTTACCAGTTAACAGATCTTACAGATGCAAAGTCATCTTAGAGGAAGTGGAAGAGGAGGTATAAAATCAAAGAGAATATAATACAAAGTAGAAAAAAAGTAATTTCTATAAACCTCACCTGCTAGTTATGACATTCTTACTAGAGAAAACGCCTATGCAAATTAAGTCATGTAAATCCCATTAAGCCCTGGAAAATGTGTAGAAATTGATTGAATGAGCAGCTGGTGATATTGTAGACAGGCTCTCTGGAATTTAATTGGGAAGCATTGTGAAAAAATTTTGACGTTGTACATGTAGCTATACTGACTTCCATTGTGCCCTAGACACCCATCACACACATTTTCTCTTTTCTATTTCAAAATAACTAAATTCCTCCAAGTCTCTGATGACTTTCATGAATAGACTGCTAAAAAAAATGGAGGAGGGAAAGATGAGCTGGAGCTTGAACTTTTATAATTGGAATAGAAAATTCCCTAATATTGTATCTTTACTCACCTCATTAAATATATTTTGTTTTCTGTAGATAAAGGCAAGTTTTTAAGGTCTCTTTTTATATTGTTATCAAGGAAGTATGAACAGTAAAATTAAATTGCTTGGTTACATTGGTGTTTTGCTTTTTTGTATCTGTATTAGCTATTGTCAAGTGAGCAACTGTGAGAAACAAGCGCCAAAAATCTCATTATAAAAACTACAAGTGGGTTTGTATCATCTGTCACAAGTCTGCCATTCAACTCAGCATTGTTATTCTAAAAGGTCTTGCTCATGCATTTTAGGCTTGCTGTGGGTTCATGGGTATTTGGGGCCTTACCTAGAGCGCCCTGCTTTTTCCCAAGTATTTGCAACATTTTTTATGCCTAGGAAATTCTGAAAGTTGCGCTGTGTAATGAGATTTAAAATACCAATGAAATTGTTTGACCTTGAAAAGTGTATGGTATAAAAAATAATTATATGTAAACAAATACCACATTCCAATATCCCAATCTCCATGAAAGAAATGTGAAGTATATAAAAAGGACAATAAAAAGAAAATAATCTTGGCTAAACTAAGATAAAAAAATTAAGATAGACTTTGCAATATAGATTTATCAACTTATGTATTAAATTACAAGAGAAAATTGGTAAGATGTCTAACTTAAAACACCTAGTAGGGGCATAAAGAGCAGCTGAGCAAAAGCATTGATTTATGAGATGTAAAATATTACAATGGACTCAGCAAATGTCACACATTATTTGAATAATGCAAAATAAGACTAAGATTATTGCAAAATCATGACTTTTGTATGTCAACATGAGTAAATTTCATTGTTTCTTTGATTGTTTTTTCTGAGGGTACTCACCTGATGATGCTCATGGTTGACTCCAGGATTTGTGCTTAAAGGTCACTTCTGGCAGAGCTCTCATGACTATATAGGGTGCTGGGGATTGAACTGCAAGGTAAACATCCTCCCAATATACTGTAACTCTGGCCTTTTGCCAAGTTGATTTTGAATTTTTCCTCAGATAGTAAAATAATGTTATAATTGTTATGAACAATTATTATGATTTTCTGTATACTGAATTCTCTAAAATTTTTGTATGCCTTTACTCATTTAAAGATCCATATGCCTCTGTGGCATGTATACCAATATTATCCTCATAAGGATCAGATTATTAAGATTAAAATTCTATGTAATTACTATATAAAGTAGCATAGCATGATTAAATATCATATCTGTTGGTCTAAACTAGTTCATTTTTTCTATGAATGAAAAAATTATTGAAGAATTTATGTATAAAATATTAGCTTTGCAATTCATAAATGGTATGATTTTTTTATTGTGAAGACAATGGCTATATTCTAGAAAAGTTGATATAAACTTATTTTAGAGAAGTTTTTTGGTTTTATTTTTTGGTTTGTTTTTCATGCCACACCCATTTGATGCTCAGGGGTTACTCCTGGGTAAGTGCTCAGAAATTGCCCCTGGCTTGGGGGGACCATGTGGGATGCCGGGGGATCGAGCCACCGTCCTTCCTTGGCTAGTGCTTGCAAGGCAGACACCTTACCTCTAGCGCCATCTCGCCGGCTATATATATATTTGGCTTTTTGGGCCACACTCTTTTGATGCTCAGGGATTACTCCTGGCTAAGCACTCAGAAATTGCCCCTGGCTTGGGTGGACCATATGGGACACCAGGGGATCAAACCGCAGTCATGATCTTTCCTTAGCTAGCACTTGCAAGGCAAACACCTTACCTCTAGCTCCATCTCGCCAGCCCCATAAACTTATTTTACATTCCAGTTCTATCACTTTGTTTTGGGGGGGGTGTGTCACACCCGGCAGTGCTCAGGGGTTACTCCTGGCTCCATGCTCAGAAATTGCTCCTGGCAGGCACGGGGGATCATATGGGGCACCGGGATTTGAACCGATGACCTTTTGCGTGATAGGCAAACGCCTTACCTCCATGCTATCTCCTGGGCCCCATCTACCACTTTTTTAAATGCTTTAATTTCTTCTATATAAAGTGGGGTGATAGCTGCATTTATAAATTGAGTAATCTAATAATCAAATGAATATAAAATACCTAGAAGATCTATAATAATATCTAAGATCTAATTTATCTTATTTATATAAGATAATAATATCTATTATTATTCACTGAATTCAGGGGAACAGGGAATTGAAAAATGTTGGATGAACAGAGTTAGAGAAATGCTTAATGTTAATTTCAGTTAGCTCAACAGAACTCCAGAGTTCCAAGAATTTTCTTCATTAAAATAGTTGTATATTGGGGTTATTAGCATAAGGTAGTTCTTAAAAACTAAACTGTGAAATGATTAAATGCATAAACATATGCAATAAAAATAAACTAAAATATTGTTTTGTATCAAGCATTACTAACTTCATGTTATCAAAAGAGGAATAATGACTTTTCCAGCTCTTTTGCTTGTTTGTTTGTTTGTTTTTGGGCCACACTTAGCGGTGCTCAGGGATTATTCCTGCTCTGAGCTCAGAAATCACTCCTGGCTTCGGGGCCCATATGGGATGTGGGAGATGGAACCTGGGTCCATGCTGGGTTAGCGAGACACACATGCCTTCCCACTGTGCTACCACTCCAGACTCTTCCAGCCATTTCTTAAGCTCCATAGATGGCACTGTTATCACTCCAGGAATAAAATGAAAACTATAAGCCAAATTCATTGTTTTCTTTTTTTGTTTGTTTGTTTGTTTTTGGGTCACACCCGGCAGTGCTCAGGGGTTACTCCTGGCTCCATGCTCAGAAATTGCTCCTGGCAGGCACCGGGGACCATATGGAGCACCGGGATTCGAACCGATGACCCCTTTTGCATGAAAGGCAAATGCCTTACCTCCATGCTATCTCCCGGGCCCCAAAATTCATTGTTTTCTTGTTTGATTTATTTGAGGCCACACCTGGTGTGGTGGTGGTGCTCAGAACTAAGACCTAGCTCTGCAATCAAAAACTACTCCTGGTGCTCTTGAGAGACCATTGGGGTGCTATGGATTTAACCCTTGATAAATGTGTACAAGTATCTTACCCACTCTATTGTTGCTCAGATCCCCATTAATCCTTCTATTTGTTTCATTACCCTAGTTGCCCTACAAACCAGCTGTAATCAACTTTTCAAACACACACACACAAAAGAGGGGGGGAGTATTGCTCTATTTCAACATCAATATCACTAATGCCTAGTCATTCAAATAATATACAAATATTCTTATTACAGAAAGCATTAAATTAAATAAAATTGAAGATTCCATACATGATAAAACCCCAATTTAAGTAGTTTGCCATGATTCATAACTTATAATAGAGTGTGAAACTAATAGTAAGCACACAAGAAAAATATATTAAATTTAAATAAGCTTTTGTTGGGAAGATGGAGTACATTTTTAGTCTAGTTTATTTTTGAGATAAGTTCACCACCATGCTAACTGACTGTAAGGTCCTAAATTTTTTCAATATACCCAATACACTTCGTAAGCATCCAGGGGTCTTCAAACTTTTTAAACAGGGGACCAGTTCACTGTCCCTCAGATCGTTGGAGGCCAGACTATAGTAAAAACAAAAACTACGAACAAATTCCTATGCACATTGCATATATCTTATTTTGAAGTGAAGAAACAAAATGGGAACAAATACAGTATGTGGCCCGCGGGCCGTAGTTTGAGGACCACTGATTATATTTAAGTTAACATTTTATTGGACACATTTTCTTTTTCTTTTTTACTTTTTTATTTGTTTGTTTGTTTGTTTTTGTTTTGATCACACCTGGTGAGCATTAAGGGTTACTCCTGCTATGCACTCAGAAATCGCTTGGGATGCCACGGAGCAAACCCAGGTCTGTCCTGGGAAGCTGTATGCAAGGCAAACAGTGTACAACTGTGCTATCACACTGGCCCCCTATTGGGGACATTTTCTTTCACTCAATATATACAATTTATAAGCAAGTCTAAAATTAGTTATATATTAATTTATCCTAAACAATTAAATGTCTACTTTCTAATAATTCGAATTCTGCATTCTATGTTGTTTCCATTTTTATTCTTGTTTCTGAAGGAAGCATAAAGGAGTGCTCAGGTCACTCTCAAAAGTGGAGAGGGGAGCATGTAGTGCCAGGGATTAACCAAGGCAACCACTGTAAAGCAGGCGATCCAGAACTCTGAACTACGGCTCCAATCTTGTGCTTTCTGCTTATATGCTTTTTTCCAGTGATCTTATTGGCAAAAGTAAACAACATTATCTGGATTTACCTATTTGGTTTTGAAGTTATATGTTTTAATTAAATTTGTCTTTTGGTTTTCAGTTTCTGGGTCACACCTGGCAGAACTCGGAGCTTACTCTTTGTTCTGTGCCTGATGGGCCTTGTGGAGCCATATGGGGTGCCTGAGATTGAACTCAGATGCCTGTATGCAGGACAAGTACTATCAGATGTGCTATCTTTCTATCTCCTTAAATTTACCTTTTGTTACATTACCTTAATGTCTTTGCAGGGGTGCACTTACTGGGACTATATTTTATTAAAAATGCTAGCTTATTTGAGCAAAGCTGAGTATAGGATATTAGATGTGAGAATAGATAATTCTCTTTTTGAAGATTTCAAGTGAAGTTTGTTAGAAGGGTGTCTCATAAGTCCTGTCAATAAGTGGAGAACTATAAAGTCAGTTGACAAATGAAGAGATAGTTAAAATAAATTTGTAAAAGAATCAAGCTATCATTCTGGGCATAAGTAGCAAAGCCTTATAAAAATTAACATTCTTTACACTATTTATTGCTTCAGAGCTACCAAAACATCTATTTATTAATTTTATTATTGATTATTTTTATTTTATAATTATTAATTATTTATTAATAGATACACTGGGTAGTTCTGAAGCAGTTAATAAAATGTTTTGTGAAACATTTTTGTAATAGTTAACAATCATCTCAATCTGAATCATTTTCAATATTTTATACTATTTAGTCAACAAATTCTTATAGATTACATACTAAATTATGATTGTCTATGATACAATAGAAATATTTTATTGGAGAGTTTAGGGGGCAATTTATAATGTTTCCAAAAAGATTTTTAATTGGAGGGGTTTAGTATGAGAATTATTGGTATTTTTTCATGGTATTTAGTAGAAGATCTAAATGTAAGTTAATTTTACCACATTCATCGTTCCCAAAAGAGAAGAGCATATATTAACAAAGTAAAATAAAAAGTGAGAAACAAGTTAATTTTTATCTGGGTTAATGTTCAAGTCCACTGTAAATATATCTAAAAATGCATTTAAGCTTAAAAGTTCAAAATCTAAGTTAAACTCTATTACTAGGTCAAGTGTTACCATCAATCAGATTTAAAAACTAAAACAAAAAGTACTTTCTCAATTTTGAAGTTAAAGATGTCAAAATAGAGGATGCATAGTTCTCACATGTCGATGCCTAATGCCCAGTGTTTTATAATACATATGGATCATAGAAAGCTCTTTTAGACTACTTTGACAATATGAGGACTAATCCCAACTCAAGTGCCACACATAGTTCATATAGCTTTATTGAGTATCTGTTAAGTTTCTAACAACTTTTTCACAGCTTTTTCTGTCATATACGTAGTTTAACAAAAAATATAAATCACAATCTATAGTTTACCATAAAATATAAGTAAATTTCCAAATAAATAATAAACAAAATGAGGTCAATTTCTGGTTTCTTTATAAACAATAATGCATTCCTTATATATAGAGCACAATTTTTATTTATATTTTGTCATAAATTTGTTAAAACATTTTCAAGAAATTTTATCCAAAGATAAAGTTTGTGAATCTTCTGATATGTGTAATTGTTCTGTATTGTGTTGTTTGGGACCACATCCTGGTTCTTCACTCTGGGTTACTCTTGTTGGACCTTGGGGAACCATATGTGATGCATCAGTTAGAATCGAGCTCTTGATACATGCATTCTCTCTAGCTCACACAAAATCTTTTAAAATATATGATGTTAGTGAAATGAAATTGCATGAAAATACTGTTGTAACCATGGACTTTTCATATAATAAATCATGTGTTGGGGGACAAAGCAGTAGTGCAAGCGGTAAGACCTCTGCCTTGTGCACACTAGCCTATAATGGACCATGGTTCAATCCCCCAACTTCTCATATGGTGTCCACAAGCCAGGAGCGATTTCTGAGAGCATAGCCAGGAGTAGTAACCCCTGATCATCACCGGCTGTGGCCCCAAAAAACAAACAAAAGAAACAAAAAAGAAATTATGTGTTGTATCTATTAGCTGATATTTTATGATATTCTATAATTTGCATCAGAAATATCTTATATATTGACTTTTACAATGTTTATAAATTATTGTTATGTAAACAATGACTTAATATTCTGTCTTTTAAAAAGATAATTTTACACATTGATTTTTTTCTTAAAATAAACAATATGATAGGATTAATTTGTAAAATGTTACACATTTTGGGAGGCTGCTTGCAAGCAGCTGACCTAGTACCAACCACAGTCTGATTCCCAGGCATCCCATATGGTCCCCCAAGCCAGGAGTGATTTCTGCACTCATAATCAGGAGTAACCCCTGAGTGTAACTGGGTGTGGAACCAAAACTAAACTAAACTAAGCTAAACTAAGATAAATAAAGTGCAGATTTTTAAAGTATTTAAGGTAAACTACAAAAATCTGTTTAAAGGATACGTAAAATGTACAAGTTTTCAAGAAAAATATGAGAGTATTAACTTCCTACATATTCCAAATATTGACTATCGAAATATATTATTTAGAGTTTGATTTTAATTTCTATTTCTATAATCATTAATGAAGTTTAAATTAGCTTATGGGTCAACTATTATTAGTATGTTTATAAAAAAGCGTATATTACTACAAAGTATGTGAGATATTCTACAAGGTAGAAACCCATTCAGTTATCTATTTAACTTCAGAGAAAGCAATTTTAGAGAAAAAAAAAACTTCTGAGGCCAGAGTGATAGCACAACAGTAGGGCATTTGCCTTGCATGTGGTCTATCCAGGATGGACCTTGGTTCAATTTCCGTCATCTCATATGGTTCCCTGAGCCAGGAGCGATTTCTGAAAGCATAGCCAGGAATAACCCCTGAGTGTCATCAGGGTGTGGCCCAAAAAAGCAAAAACAAACAAGGATAAAAAACCCAGAAACAAAAAAACAACCTCCTTTTGCAGGCCATTTGGTTATATATACTTTACTAAAACTATATTAATAAAAAGTAATTGAATCCAGCCAAATTCAATTAACTATAGAAAAAAACTATTATTTTTATGAATGAATCATAGTAGCTACAGAAATGCTAGAACTAGATATCGATTAATGTCTTTTATACATCATTTTTATCAATGTTTCTGTCGCAGGTTTTTTCTCCATATTAAAGCTCTAGTTAAAAGAGACATTATTTTCTGATTGTTAATTTAGTGATTATTTTGTTCCAAGCTATTTAAAAACTCTAGGGAAAAATTCTAACTACTTTACCTGGATCATTTTAATCAAGGGAATTAGATGTTGTAATTGGCAGTTTCCATTACATTGTTGCAGAGGGAGATGTAATTTTCCCAAGAGAAACACAAGTTTGGTTAGGCAACCAAGATATGATTACTATATATTAATTATATCTGTTTCTAGAACACTTTGTTCTAAGGGTCTTAATAAAAGATAGTCTGTTGTATCTATTACATGTTTTACAACTGAAGAAGAAATATGAATTTCTCTTGATATTGGTTTCAAAATTTATTTTATTGGACTGAATTTGCCACATTATCCTCTAGACACTAGACATATTATGGATGGCTTGTGGAAGGGATTTATAAAGTACTAAAGTATTTCCCTTGTTAATCTACTTAAAGGGAGAACTAGAGTTATATTTTTATTTTCTGAAGTTTAGAGATCAGACTCAGTGGTGTTCATGTCTGGATCTGGATCTGCCTTCATGGAACACTTCTAGTGGGGATTTAGGAATTATGTATGTATATATATGTGCAGGGGATTAAATCTGGGTCGAGGTTGAGTAGATAGGCATCTTATTCACTCTATTATCACTTTGACACTTGGTGAGGAGTTTTGATGACCAAGTCTACCTAACTCAGAATGACATGACCAGATTCTATGGAAGAATAGACTTTACTAAGCAATATTAATATTTGTGCCTAGAAAACTTTTCTAAACCATCATGCGCTAGCAATGATAGAATAGGCAGGAGAAATGGCATTATATTAGATATATATCCATGTAGTGTCTTTTATTAGAAAGCAATAAATCTATGACTATATTATTTATTTTATTTTTAAAACTTTTAAGTCAATATAAACCCAAATTTATTGTAAAATAAGTAAACCATGGCTAATGTTTATCCATGTGAACTATTGATATTTATCTTGCTAATTTAGGTTGCTGAGAATAAAAATAAAGTTAAAAATGATACAAAAAATGAGATCCATGGTTACTCATTATTCTGTGTAATATATATCAATTTTCTGTGTCTTATGAATTTTAGAATAATTCAGTTGCATATACTTGTGTCCTAAAAATCTTGATCACCCTATAACTATCTTAAAAATTCCCCAGGTATGCTCACAGATGACTCAAAAAATAAATACTCTGCTAAAATAAAAGTCATGAATATAGATGTCCAATATACATTTTTAGTCTAGCAATTACAAGTTTGACTCAATATAAATTATTAATGATATATAATCATTATATTTTGAAGATCACCAGAAGGAAGTCAACAAATTGATGCTAGTTTCCAGCAATAAAAATGCTACATTGATCATATCATCATCATTAAACTTACAGCATAATGTAACTCTAGAAGCAAGTCAATTAAAGACTATCAATATTGTTAATGCATCTATAGAATTACAGCAGTCAATTACTATATTCTATTAAGAGATAAGACTTAAAATATTTGCGATTTAAATTTTTTTTTTTGCGATTTAAAATTTTTAATTAATGAAATCAAGTATAGTGAGAAAGACCTACATATCAAGCCAGGAGTTTTTATTTTGTTTTGTTTGGAAGTCAAACTACTGGAACTTGGGTCTACTCCTGGATCCAGGCTTAGAGATCACTAGGTGGCTTTCTGGGGTCCACATGTCATAAGGGTTTAAGTAAGAGCTCCAACATACAAATCTTGTGTTTTAGAACATTAAATCATCTTTCCATACACCAAGAGTTTTTTTAAATAATCTACCAAATATATATTTTCATAATTTGTAGCTAAGTATATATATTAGTTCTATGCACTACCCAAATTTTCCCCATTAATAGTAAACACTTGAGAAATATGATTCATGACTGACTCTATGTGTTACCCACTTACCCATGTATGAATTGGTCACATTTCTTCATTTATAGTAATAATCCTTGAAGTACAGTAGACAGAGAACTTTTCAAATTCTGTCAGAATTTGCGTAGGATTATTTTCAAATAGGGAGTCATCTTGACATACAATTCTTGATATTTTCTGATCTTGTCAAGCTTTAATGCAACTGTCGACAGGCTTCAATTACTGATTTACTCACCCTTATATTTGAGCATCTGTTATATCATGTGCTATGAGTCAAAGCTACAAAGAGAAAAAGAAGTAAACCCTTTAAGATGCATAGTCATTGTTTGAGAACATAAATAATGTGGATATTTGTGTTGACATGCATGCTAGTGAGTGAAGTGATGTGTGCACACATGCACTTTTGTAACTGAATGTGAGCCTTGGGAAATTGAATGCAATTGCTTATGTAGCTATGGGAAGTAGGAACACAACCTATGTTAGACATGGGAAGTGACATATTTATCCAACTCTTTCTAGCATACTACATAACTAGTCTTAGTTTTCTTGTGAACTATTAATAGTGGAAAAAAAAAACAAAACCTAGATTCTTTCCTGGAATCTAATGTTGCTTACTTAGAACCATTCTCTAAAAGACCTGTGAGATCATGGTCTTAAACCATGAGTGATCACCCCAATTAAATTATAGTCTGGTTATTGTTGATCCCCAATTTCATAAGGAAAGTATTGTATACTATGGACCAAGGTACCAAGTTGTTTCACCTAGACCATTACATCTCTATCAAATATTGTGCTAGAGTATTCCTTCCCACTTTTATTGAGATAATTATCTCTGTTCTGAGTATTCTATTGTTTTGAAGAGACAATTTAATTTTATAGACTGACTTTAGAAAATATTTTTCAGGGGGCCCGGGAGATAGCATGGAGGTAAGGCATTTGCTTTTCATGCAAAAGGTCATCGGTTTGAATCCTGGTGCCCCACATGGTCCCCCGTGCCTGCCAGGAGCAATTTCTGAGCATGGAGTCAGGAGTAACCCTGAGCACTGCCGGGTGTGACCCAAAAACCAAAAAAAAAAAAAAAAATATTTTTCAGAACTGACCATCCCCCTTGCAGAGAATATTTATTTGGTTTGGTTGAAGACTTAATCCAGAGCATAATACAGGCAAAGCCTAAACTTTTAACACAAAATTATTTCCCAAGGCCTCAAAACAATTTTAATGTTTTTATTATATACTTTGTATAACATCTTTTTCTTTTTCTTATATTTGAAGAGAAGTTGTAACAAACTAATAAAAATATTAAAACTACTGCACTATCCAACCAATAAAACTGTTCAAGTCTGGAGAAATAGCTCAATCATCTGCATAGGGGAGGCTACGCTCAATCTTCAATATTTCATAGTCCCCCGGTACACCAGGAGTGACCTTGGAGCACAGATAAGTTGTTTGTGAAATATAGTGTGACAAAAAAACAGTTAAAAAATTTAACAACAAAACAAAACTCTGTTCAAATGCTAAATTTGTTCATGGTCATTTATATGTATTTTACACAACATTGAACTAAATAGAAGGTATAATAAAAAGTAACTAAAATTTTGAAAATGCACATATCCATACATATATAATATATGACAGACTATGAAAAAATTAAACATTTTACTATGTATATGGTACAGCTAGAGAACACTTTAAAAAAAAATCATGTCTTACTAAAATGACAAGGGTCAATGATTTTGTGTTACTATTTTTGAATGTCAAAAATAGTTTTAATTGAATGAAACACTGAAATGTGAAGGGAGAGAACAGAAATGTATGATCAAGAGAAAGCATTGGCTTCTTCAAATTTAGAAAAAAGCAAGAAAAGATACATAGAGAAAGCAAGAGAGATAAATTTGAAGAAAGAACATAGATTTAAAAAGTTTGGCTTTACTATACAGTTCCTGTTATGGACCAAAGCAAAAACTTAGTGGATTGAGTGCATGCTTCACATGATAGAGGAGTTGGTTTGAACCCTTGTATATATGTTCATCTGAATAGATACTGGGAGTGAGTTACTCCTGACTGAGACTCCTGAGACTATAGTAGCTCCTGAGTCTGGCTCCAAAGATCCTCAAAACAAATGAATAAAATTAATTAAATAAAATAAAATTTATATTATATGCAATACTATTTTTTAGTTTTTTATTTTTACTATTTTGGAAGATATATTTCAGTCATTTTAGTTCTGAGTATATTAAATATTTTATTATATTATATTTGTTAATTATTTTGACCTTATAAATTTCCACACACTACTCTTCTTATAATTTAAACTGTGTCATTGATCAACATTAAAAAGGATAGCTGTCCTTGACTTAAAACCTAAAGAAAGTTTTCCTCTTTTTTTCTCTTACCCATACAATCTTTCCCTTACTTTGTCTAGGTTTGCAAAGAAGAGAGTGTGCCTCAAGGAACCATCCCAGGAGGATTTTATTCTCTAAATTCAGCCTTTCTTCCATATAAAATCTCCTTGAAATCAGGGTGATGAGACTATTACTTAGAACACATGACTCTGACATTTAGGTTTCTTCTTTGACTGGCCTTTGAGCAGCACAAAAATTAAAGCTTAAAGTTACACAATTTTTCTTTATTTCTGTATAGTTAAAACCATTTTTTGTTTTGTTTTGTTTTGTTTTGTTGGGGGCCACACCCAGTGATGCTAAGGGCTCACTTATAGCTCTGTGCTCAGGGATCAGTCCTGGGAGAACTCAAGGGATTATATGTGATGTTGCACATATGTGAAGTCAGCCACATCAAGGCAAGTGCCTACCCTGCTGCACTATAGCTCCAAACCATATTAATTAGAACAGTTAATTTTCTTCTATAGCCAATATCAAAGTCAACTCTAAATATTTGTAGATATCATAGTTCATGGTTGATCAATGCAGTTTGAGGTTTAAAGCCTGCCCACATGTATATTTCTTTTTTTTCTTTTTTGGTATAATGAAAATATTCATATGAGTATTTTCATACTGAGCCACTATATTAAAGTATCAAAAAAATGTATAACTAACATCTTTCATCTCCACAAAATGCAGGATTCAGGTTAACATAGGTTAAGGTGCATGTCTCACACATTAGATCAATCTATCTTACTTCCTAGTTCCATATGATCCCCAGACCATCTTATGATACAGCTCTGGAGGCATCTGCCTTTTCTGAGGAAGGCTGGGAAATCAATGACACTAGAAGGCCCAAAAGGAAATAACCTCCCTATTCTTCAACCTACTTGTTCAGTCTACCCTTTTGGACTAGAGGGGCTAAGAGGGAACAACTGGAGGGAACAACCTACCCTATTGTTCTGTTGTTGAAGGATTGAAGAGATATTCCTATACTCCCCCCCCCCCGCAAAGCATGATTTAATGGAATTAGTTAATACCATGTGGCTGAATTGTACTAAAATTCTTTCTACACTAGGCCTTTAGAAGTAGCCCTTTATAAGCAAAGAATTCAATTCCCCTAGCTTCCTAGTATATTACTTTATAACACTTGCTATTAATTTTAATGAAAATGATTGAAAGTAATATTCACTAAATGTTTTGGAAATTTTCCAGTCTATGTTAATACTTAATTGAAATGTGCCTAAGGCACTAACATATATTAGCCTTACACTGATGGTTATTTGGTTTTGCATAGGACTAAGAAAAAATGTAAATAACAGCAATGCCTTTGGGCAGGGAAACTGGAAATTACAAACTGAAGGTTAATGAAAATAACCTTTCTACACAAATGTTACTGTCAAAGGTAAAAATATGAATTTTTGTTAGTTATAAAAAATAAACAAAAATAACAGAAGCTATCATATCCCCTTAGTTTGCAATGTCTTAACCATTTACTTTTCTTTTCCTGCTCTAGATATTTCTTTTGTATCAAATACTTTTCTAAGTTATCATTTCTATTTAATGCTTTTAATCTTATTTCTTTAATTTTGAGTTTAAAGCATCTATCTTGTTTGTAAGACTTTTTTAGGTATGCATGAAATACCATTTCTGAAAGGTTTTCTTCGAAAAGTCATAAAATATAAGTAGGATTTTAGTAAATTAAATTTTGCAGCCCTAAATGTATCTTTGGCAATAGCAATATTTCAGGACCTAAGACATTTGGGTGGATGGTGCCTTTGAAAGTAGATATTTGCCAGGCATGATGGCGCGCCACCTGTAGTCCAGCTTCTTGGGAGGCTGAGACCGGAGGATCGCTTGAGTCCAGGAGTTCTGGGCTGTTGTGAACTATGCCGATTGGGTGTTCGCACTAAGTTTGGCATCAATATGGTCCCCAGGAGCGGGGGACCACCAGGTTGCCTAAGGAGTGGCACCGGCCCAGGTCGGAAACGGAGCAGGACAAAACTCCAGTGCTGATCAGTAGTGGGATCGGGCCTGTGACTAGCCACTGCACTCCAGCCTGGGCAACATAGAGAGACCCTGGCTCTTAAAGAAAAAAAAAAAAGAAATAAGAAATAAGAAAGTAGATATTTGCAAATACAAAAGAATGAGCTCTTTGTAGGGGCTTTTTCTCTCACTGTATCTCCTATCAACAAATTCCCTTTTGAGAAAGTAGAACTTAAGCCTGCATGCTTTCTTTATTGTTTTACAAGCCTATTAATTTAGTTTATTTGCTTTTTTATACCATATATTACTGATGATGCTGTGCTGAGTTGTGAACATTGTTTAGAGTAACTGCCCTTGGATAGGGAGAAGCACAATGTGGTGTCTGATTTGAACTTTGAGCCTCGTACATGCTAGTAATGTGCTGCCCGCTAGACCAAGATCTGCGTACCTTTGTATACTTCTGTTTTAGAGACTTCTTCATTCGTATATACCTTAATTGACCATCCTTTCCTCCTGTTAAATTTTGTCTTAGTTAAGGCTCTTTGTGTGTGTGTGTGTGGGGGGGATATAGGAATTGGGTGTAACAATTTTTTAGAATTTCTATAGAGCACACCTAGATGTGCTCAAGATTACTCCCTGCTCTGCTGTTCAAGGGCTATTCCTAACGGAGCTCCAGGGAATCCATATTTAAAGTTAAGGGTAGAACCAAATATGTCAGCTCAATATAAGGCAAGTGCCCTATCCACTGTATTCTCACTCCAGCCCCCTTTTAAGTGTTGTTGGTTTTTGTTTTATTTTACCAATTCTGATTTATAATTTTACAGTACTATCAAAGGTAGGATTTTATGTATATCACACACCAACAGTAGAGACTCCACCATAATGCTCCTTTTACACCAACATTCTCTTAAGGCCCTCATTCATCTATGACACCTCACCACTTCTACCCCACTCTACATGTCTCACTATCATCATATGCTCAATTCTGTTGATCAATTCTTAGATTTGTTGCAGTTGCCCATTTGTTATTCCTTTTATAGAATTTTTTAAAATAATCCACATATAAGTACTCATTCTGTATCTGCCTTCTAGCTAACTTCACTCATCTTGATATCTTCGATTCCATTCATATACTGGAAAAATTTATGATTTTCTTTTTTTAATAGCTAAATAATGAGTAGTCCAATTTTTGGCTTATATGTAAAAATATCCTTTTTATTTGTTTTTTTTTTGTTTGTTTTTTGGCCACACCCAGTGACTCTCAGGGGTTACTCCTATGTGCTCAGAAATTGCTTCTGGCTTAGTAAAAATATGGAATGCCAAAGGATCAAAATATGGTCTGTCTAGGCTAGCATGAAAAAGGCAGATGCCTTATTGCTTACTCCACAGCTCTAGACTGGTATGTAACAATTTCTTATAAATATATATAAATCTTTATTAAAGCATCATGATTACAAGCATGCTCATAGTTGGACTTCAGTCATAAATATATTACCCCTCCTTCACCAGTGCAACACTCACCACCAATGCCCTCCTCCTCCTCCTCTCCTGCCTATATCGCAATAGACATTTTACTTCTCTCATTCTTTAAAATTGTCATGCTGGTTGTTAGTTTGGTTATTTCCCTAATAGAGTTCACCACTTTTTGTCATGAGCTTCAAATGGTGAGCCAATCCTTTGGACCCTTCCATCCCTTAACTCTATTTTTCTGGGCCTTGTTACAGTAATGACTTTAATTTTTCTTAAAACTGATATATGAGTGATACTATTCTGTGTCTATCTCTCTCCCTCTGGCATATTTCACTCAGCATAATAGACACCATATACAGTCTTGTATAAGAAAATTTCATAACTTCATCTTTTTTGATGGCTGTATAATAATCCACTGTGTATATGTAACTCAGTCTCTGTGCTTAGATACCATTCCTAGAGTCCTCAGGAAATTAAAAGATGCTGAGATTAAAGTTGGGATTACAGAATTCAGAACATGTCTTGCATGTACTCATCGGTTGAACAATCTCTCTGACCCCTTTATTTTACTGTTTAGTGATACATTAAATAAGTTTTCATTATTTATTTTTTCACATGGTTTTTGAGTAATAGTTTAAGAGAATATCTTAAATATAAGACTCTAACCTTAGTTCTCTTTACTTCTAAATGATTATACACAGTCTGTGGACTTATTAGAAGCTAAGAAGTTTAGGGCTTTAAGATTTGTTTTCAAAGGTGAGGGTATTTCTTTTTTTTTTTTTTTTTTTTTTTTTTTTTTTTTTTTTTTTTTTTATATATATATATATATATATATATATATATATATATATATATATAGAAGATATATGAGTTGCTAGTAAATTTTATCCCAGTTTTTCTTATAAACCTACACAATGCTTATTTATTTGTCCATCCTCTGAAAAATCTATGGTTATTGGATAAGTTCTGTTATACCCAGGAAGGAATCCCAAATATGTTAGAGGATTAAAATAAATAGGAAAATATGTCAATTTAGAAAAATCTCTGAATTCATCCAAGACATATTCAGGTTAATATATTGTTTCATGTATAAGATATTATGCATCATGTAAAAGGTATTTTTGACTGAAATAAGATAATTTCTACTTGAATGAGAAATAAAGTTAATTTTTCAGTTTAACAGTTTAGGGCTCCCAGGGGAAGAAGCTACAGAACTTTTTGCTTAATAGTTTACCCACCACTGGTGAAATAGACTTCATTTTTATACTACAGTAGAGGAGAAATTTACAGTTCCAATAACAAAAAGTGATAAAGAATGTGCCTTTGATGGACTTTTGGCATTCCCAATATTCTGGCTGAAGAAATAATGCATTTGGACTTTGAAAGTCGAAGGGAGTAAGGTTTAATAATTTATAAACTACTTGATTTAGAATGCTGTGCCAGGGGGCCCGGGGGATAGCATGGAGGTAAGGTGTTTGCCTTTCATGCAAAAGGTCATCGGTTCGAATCCTGATGCCCCATATGGTCCCCCATGCCTGCCAGGAGCAATTTCTGAGCATGGAGCCAGAAGTAACCCCTGAGCACTGCCGGGTGTGACCCCAAAACCAAAAAAAAAAAAAAAAAAAAAAAAGAATGCTGTGCCAGGTCTGATCATATTTATTTTACCTATTTCTATCTAATTCACCTAATTTTCCTAGAATAGTTTTAAGTAGGTGGGAGTCATGAAGGCATTTTTTAAGTCAAAGAGATCCTGTTTTGATGTTTATAAAAACATCCTTTGCAAAACATTACTATTATTTTGTATATATTCCACAATATATTGGTGTTATGTGACTAATTAAAAAACAACAACAAAAAGTCTCTTTTAACAGTAATGTAATTAATTGGGTGACATATTATAAAAATAGCAATAACTAGTTCAAATTACAGACAAACACTGTTCTTGGCTTTCCTTTTTATATATGAACAAAATAGTATTGATTATTTTTGAGTTTTTCAACTCATTATAAAAGTATTATGAAAATGAATGCAGAAATGTGGTCTGAAAGATTTTCATATTTAATTATTAAAAGGAATTTTATATCCAAAATTAAAAACCATCACACTCTATTGCTATTATCATAGATGTGTACTGCTTACTAATTTTAGTGGAAGAATTAGGAATTTTTCTCTGAAAGATACTAAACACACATTTAATTAGAAGTGTTTGGGTTCACTTGAGAAATCAGAACTCTTGTTAGCAAATCTTTTATACAAAGAAAAACTGGTTACAATAGAATATAAAATCATGTACAAGGCACTTGAGAAAGTATGTACAAAGATACATGATTTAAAATACCTGCATATGCTCTAGATTTATTCCTGAAATAAATTCAAAGGATATAGATAAGAGTACAGAAATAGATTTTACAACATTAGTTTTCTCAATAAAAAAAATCCATAAGTAATGGTGGCAATATTGTTGCTGTTCTGCCATCTCCCTATTTTATTCTATTTGTTCACTTCGGAAAAACAATTTTGATTCTCCTCCTGCAACTTTATAAATCTTAAGATGACTACCCTTAAATTCTTCCTCCACTTATGGTTTTGCTTCTGAGAACACTGCCCCAGTTCTTTTGGAGCAAGTGTACAGGAATAGAGCTGTCAGGACATGATTCTAATTTAGTAAAAATATACAATAAAGAATTCAAGCACAAGTCTAAAAAATAAATAATAGACAAAAGATTACTAGAACATAATATACACTTAAGAATCAAAGTACAGGAATAAAGAGAGTAGTATTGCATCAAAATAAGGCAATATATAAAATAGAAAACTCAAAAAATAGAAGTACAGAAATATTCCATGCATAGAATTGAGAAATATTCATTTCTCAATGAATTTCTTAATAGGTGTACTAAGAAAGTAATTAGTAAAACATAAAGTATTCATAATATTTCTAAAAAGAGAAAATTTTAGAGTGCTAATTTTCAGAAGTCAAGTTCCCTTTGCATGTTTAGTCATTTGTAGTAATTTCCATGGCAATTCTACATAAGTCTATTATAGGCAAAGGAGTGTTATGAGATATTTACTATGAAATTTATGTTTGATCATTTCTGGGCCACAACCAACAGTGCTCAGGAATTACTTTTGAATAAGCATCAGGGATTACTTCTGTTAGGCTTGGGGAACTATATTGGGAGTTTAGGATTGAATCAAAGTTGGCTGAATGTGAGGCAAGAGCTTCACCCACTTAATTATCTCTCCAACTATGCCCATTTACAAAAATACCATAAAATAAAATTAGAAATCATCATTCATATGGTCCTCCATCTAATTTTTTGACTCCTAGTGATCATATGCTGCAACAAGTGAGGCTCATGTTTCTCATATTTTGAATTGTTTAGCATCTGTGATACTTTATTATGTGTCCCAGCATTATATAAGAGTATAAAAAATCATAAAATAGAAACATGATCAAAGACGAGAACTGTTTATATATGGAAATGTTTGTAACCTAATATGTTAAAAGGCATTGTATCATTGTTACTAGCCTTATCATAAATAAAGATATTTGTAAATACAAAAAATTCCTTAAAGAATAACAAGAGTTATAGATGTTAAACGGCAATGTCTTTACATAGGGTTATTATTCTATAAGAGGTAAAGTGTTTTGATTTCATTTTACTTTGGTCAGCTCTTTACTTCATAGAGGTAGACAATTCTCTTATTCAGAGTTGCAAACCCCTACAATCTTTAATTACTGATCCACTGTTTTTTGAGAGCAAACTAATGGACAGACAGTATAACAGGTCAAGAAGGAACTTTATTAAAAATTATCTATAGGGGCGGAAGCCATAGTGCAGTGATAGGGCATTTGCCTCCCATGAGGCTAATCCAAGATGGACCTCAGTTTGATCCCTGGCATCCTGTAAGTTCCCATAAGCCAGGAGCGATTTCTGAGTGCATAACCAATAGTAATCCCTGAGCATCACCAGGTGTGGCTCAAAAACCAAAAATAAAGTCTCTGTAAAGTCAAGAGGCTAGAAATCAAACCAACCATTTTTTCAGACCATGAAGCTCTGAAATAGAAGTTAATCACATGCAACTAACTTAACCACTGAAAATTAAATACTGAAAAACCAATGGGTCAGAGAGAAAATAAAAAAGAAAATTAAAAGATTCTTGGAAACAAATGATAACACAATGTTTCAGAACTTCTAGAAAACAGCAAAATTAAAGTTAAGAGAAAAGTTCATAACTATGCAAGCCTTCATCAGGGATGAAGAAAATGATTCACATAGATAATTTGAATGCACAATTAAGAAACTGTAAAATAAGCAACAAAAGGAACCCAGAACAGGCAGAAGGAAGGAAATAATAAAATTAAACAAAAATTAATGAAATAAAATTTATTCCCAAAAATCTAAAAGATTAATTAAAGCCAGAGCTGGTTATTTGAAAAAGACACAAACACATTATAAATCACTAGAGACACACAAAGAAAGAGAGAACCCTAACCAAAAAATCGGAAATGAAAAGGAAAACATTACAAAAGATGTCTCAGAAATATAAAGGTTCATCAAGATTACTTTGAAAATGTTTATGGCAGAAATGAGAAAACTTTGAAGAAATGAATAATTTTATGAATCCCTATCATCTTCCAAGGCTGAATCAAGATAATATGGACCATATTATCAGACCATTACCATAATTATATATAAAATTAAATCAGTAATGAAAATTTTTGCCTCAAACAAAAACTCAGGTTCAGTTTGATTCACTGATAATTTTTTTCAAAACCTTAAAGATAATATACTGAGAATTTTTTAAAAGTTTTTTTTTCAGGAAACTGAATAAACAGAGGAACAGCTTCAGTTAAAAACAAGCATCACTCTGATAGAAAAACAAGACAGAGGAACCAGAAAAAAAGAGCGTCATAGGTCAATATATCTGATTAATATAAATGTAAAGATAATCAACAAAATACTAGCAAATAAAATCTAACAACTCATCAAAAAATATCATATACCATGACCCGGTGGAATTCATCCCACTGGTACAAGGATGGATTTAACACATACAACTCAATCAATAAATATACCATACCAATAAAAGTAAAAAGAAATTATATGATCACATCAATACATACATAAAAATTATGTGACAAAGTCCATCACTCATTCATTATAAAAACTCAAGAAAATGGGATTGGAGATACTTTCCTTAACATAGCCATAGCTATTATCACAATTTCACATTAACATTATAGTTAATGAGGAAAATTAAAAGCTTTCTTTCTGATTAGGCACAAGATAAGATTGCCAATTATCACCATGTCTATTCAAAGTAGTGCTGAAAGTTATTACCATAACCATTAGGCAAGAAAGGGTAACTAAACTCATTCAGGTAGGATAGGAAAGGAAATAAGTTCTCACTAATAGTGAGTTATATGATAGTATGTTTAGACAATTCTAAAGAATATATAAATATGCTCCAAGAAAAAAATAAATGAATCAGTAAAGTTGTAGGCTACAATATTAATATGCAAAGATTCATTAAGTTACTATATGCAAGAGAGTTATTAAAAGTTTTCACTCATAACTGTGACTTACAAAATAAAACACTTTGAAATCAATTTAACTCAAGACATAAAACATATATATTGAAAACTGCAAAATATTAGTTTAAATAAAAGAGGACACTTGGAGATAGAAGCATATACCTGGATCATATATTGGGAGGATTTCTTGCATCTAAATGTCAAATGTTAATACTCCCAAATCATTGTACATATTTAGTGCAGACTCTAGAAGAATACCCATGATGACATTTTCAAAAATAGATCAAATTTGGGGCCAGAGTGATAACACAGTAGTACAATGTTAGCCTTACATGCGGCTGCTCCAGAACAGATCTCTGTTTGATGCCTCGGCATCCCATATGTCCCCTAAGCCAGGAGCGATTTCTGAGTGCATAGCCAGGAGTAACCCTGAGCATCACAATATGTGGTTCCCCCTTAAAAAAAGGAGTAGATCAAATATTCCTAAAAATGCATTCCCTAATATGATACCTTGACAACGAGGAAAATGGGAACAATTGGACCTAAGAGCAAGTAATCCTACCTCACCAGCTAATGATAAGACAAATATCAGAAGACTTGTCACCCTTTGATCTATCCAAATGCCAAGATCGCAATTTACAGATGACTGGCTGACAGAACCATGACCAGACTGTATATATCCTGGGACCAATAAAAAAAGCCCTAGTCTAGAGCGTGAACTACGATCTGCACAACAACTATGATCCCTAGTTACAGAGATATGTCTGAGACTATTGCAACACAAAAGACGCTATCCCAGGGCCCTTCCTAGGATCTGCGCAAAGAACAGGACCGCCAACCACAGAAGACAGATTAAAACGACACTGAGGGAACAGAACTTTGAGAACCACAAAGAAAGACTTAATCATAAATTCAACTCCTTGAATCGTGCAGATACTGAGACCTCTAGATACAGAGGTCTGATTTTATCACCCAGGAAGGAGCAGAAGTCCTCCATACATAACAAAAGCATCAAGGGGAGAGCAAATGAACCTGAAAAGAGTCTATAGTTAATCCCATGACAATATACTTCAAGGTTGGAGAAACCTGTACCTCTTAGGCAAAGGAAATTCCTTTTCGAATGACCCCAATATTTACTGTGCATCTGCAGAAGGGGAAAAGAAAAACACAAAACATTTTTATTAATATTATTTACGAATCTATTTTTTGTTGATTTCATTGCTGTAGTTTGACTATTGGAGAGGATATCTCCATTTATATTAGTTATTTTCTTCTTTTCTTTTCTTATGTGCTCTGCCACATTTTTATATCTCAATACCATGGCTTTTATATGGTGCTAACCCCCCCCCCACTTTTTTTTTGAGTGCTCACTGGATATTTTATTTGACAGTTCTTTATGTACTGTTGTGGTACTTCACCTTCTTTTATCCCCTTCGTCTCTCAGACCAAGGATGAAAGCCTCTAGAAGGACTCCTCCCATTTCGGGAGTATTTTACTTTTTTCGTTTTTTTTTTTTTTTCTCTCTTCTCCAGGTTATTACTTTTTTCTTGTTCAAACAAAACCACATAACTTGAACTAACTAGTCCCGCCTCCCAATTGGGTGGGGGAGATAATGGAGGTACTCAGACCAAACAGGTGTAGGACCACTAAGTAGCTAGCTAGGCACAGAGGGGACCACTTATTCTGGCAACCCCCGGGGTGAGGGAGGAGGATATGGGAGGTAGGACGGGAACGGAGGTGGAGGGAGGACGATTAGGTGATGGAAATTCCCCTGATATTATGTTAACATGTACCTATAAAATATTATTGTCAATGATATGTAAGTCATTGTGATTAAAATAAAAATTATATTACAAAAAAGAATAGACTTGAATATCCTGAGAAAGATCCTTAGGTATATAACCAGTTAATTTCAGTAAAGGAGCAAAAATATTGAAGTGGAACAAGGAAAACCTCTTCAACAAGTGATGGAAAAACTAGTCCGCTACATGAACAACAACAACAAAAGAACTCACACCTCACCTCATTTTACACCACAAATAATAGTCAAATCAAAATGGATTAAGGCATTGACAATAAATCCAAATTCACATAGTACAGTGAGGAAAATATAGACTGAACATGACACTGAAGCTAGTGCCATCTTGAAGGATGAAGCAAATATCTATCACTAATCACTTAAGTGGGAGCAAACATAAGCAAATGATACATTATATTATGAAGCTTCTGCATCTCAGAGCAAATAATGGCCAGAATATATATATATGTATATATAGATATATAATGCCTATTCAATGGGATTGAATGAATGAAAAATGAATGAATATTTACCCAATGCGCATCTACTATGAATTTATTCTTAAAGGTATTCATGGTACTTGCTGAACTTTATAAGAAAAAATATTTACCTATAAAATATGTGGAAAAAAGATAAATAGAAATTTGCTCAAAGAAGAAATACAAATGGGCAAAAGGCTCATAAAAAATGGTATGCTTCACTAATGATCAGAGATATTCAGATAAGAGCATTATATAAAAAGGATGAGGAGGTGTTGAAAGGTGGTGAAATGTTCTGTATAAAAATTTATTTACAATGTACTGTAAACTAAAAATTTAAATAAATTATTATTAGACTAACTGCCTCTTGTAGAAGCAGAGCGGTGGATGGGAGACAAAGTGGGTGGTGTACTAGTAGAAGGAAGTGGAAACTAGAGAAAGGATTGTATTGAAACGGTATATGCTTGAAAACTAATATGACTCACAGTGACTAATTATATTAATTTTTTAAAGAGCTTTATTCTTAGTAGTTTGTTTGGAAGATAATATTAGACCTCCTCAGATGGCATATAATGGTTAATTTAAAGTGGGTCAAAGACCTCGAAATTAAATTTGTTTCTATAAAATTGTAATCCCTAGCACGCAAGAACCAGTTGTGTGACTTTGAGCACGATAATGACAATAATTAGAAGAGAAAGGGAGAAAATCAAATATATACATAAATATGAACCCGTATGTCCATATTTATGTATATCATGTAAAAATGTATAAAATAAAAAGATATTAAAAGTTTTTATACTTGGAAAAGTTTGGGCTTATTAAACATATTAAATGGGATCTTTCATTTGAAAATCAAACATATATCTTCTAAAACAGAGAAATCAATGTATTTCTAAATAAAAATATATTCACTATATGTAATAGTTGCTAGGGGTTTAGTAGTTATACTTGCAATCTGATTTTAAAAAAAGATCTCTCTAAGATAAAATATGAGAAATAAATTGAAGATTAAAAGGCATTTTACCCTTGTAATTTTAAATGCCTCAGAGAAGTAGTAAATTCTTGCACTTTAATGATTCTTTTTGTGGTTAAGAAGTAAAAACAATCTTTATGTATGGGGTAGATTTTTTTCTCTAAAGTTGTCCCCTAATCTATAAAATAAATATTCCCTCACTAATCATAATCTATTAACCTATGTCCTTATGTATTCAGGCTCAATCAATTATATTTCCCAAACCAGTGAGTCAGAAAATTATGACATAATATCTTGAATATAAACCAAAAAGGTGGAAAAACTAAATTTTATAGGAACTCACTGCAATCTTTCTTGGCTTAGTAGCAATGAAAATGATAATATTGTCACAAGATGAATATAAAGCTAATTATTTCATTATATTCTCTCTAAATTTTATTTCTACCATCTCAGTGAATTTTAAATCTATTTTGAAAGGCAAAAAAACATTGCTCTTAGTTACACATGAAACAATGACCATCATGTTTGCTGACTAAATCAAATCACTTCAAGGAGTAAGGTCAGGAGGCCTTGAATGAGTTGGACTTGAAACCCTAAAGTAAAAAATTCATACAGTCAAATAAAATTACTAATTCTTTTTTTTTTGACCCTGAAAAGTCAAATAAATAAGGTCAGAGAGAATTAAAGAAAACATAGTAGTGTCAAGCCATGCTGTCATCTTTAATATGTCTTACACAGAAGCTGAGTCATTAGGTTCTGAATTGTATTCTCTTATAATTTATTTTAGAACCTACTTAATTAATATTCATAAGTATCCTTTACTGTCCTTTGTTTCTAAAATTAATGCAATTCCAAAACTGGAACTATTATGTTTGGTTAAATGCTTAAATCTATGTTATTTTAACCTATGCAAAATCAATTGAAAAACTAAGGGCAATTATCTAAGTAAATCAACCAAAAACACAGTTTTGAATAATCTGAATGTAATGAATAATATAAATATATTTTAGACATCATTTTTACAGATGATACTTTATTTTTGAGATTTAAAATTAGACATAGTGCTTAGATTATGCAGTACAATGATTAAATAAAGTTCCCTCAGGCATGTGAAGATTTTCATCTTGGAAACTCAAAAGACTACTTTTGTAGCAAGGAGAATTAATGTTGTAAGTGAAATAAAGTTACAAATAAGACAGTCTTAAAATTTGGAGTTCATTTTGGCTAACAGATAAGGTGATGTTCCTGGCCCAAGGTAATCACAAGAAGATAGAGCATGAATCCATATCAGAATGATATAGTGTGAGAAACACTATATTGGCTTTTGGATTCTTGCTAACTATGAAGGTAATAGGGTACCAGATTCAAGAATTCAAACTGCCTTTCAGTGCTGAACAGTCAAAGACATAGATATTCAACCAATCTTCCCAAAAAACACATTGCTGTCATCATTTGTTTTTCTTTTATAATAAAGCATGATAGTTTTTAGTGAAATTTTGTTTATAGATATGCAAAGGGAGATAAAGAGAGGAAATTCATGTTCATTGGAGAACACAGGCTTCTCCAGAGTGGAGAGTAATAAGCATAGATACACCAAAACACAGATACACAGAAAAAGAGACATCATCAAATTGTATGAAGAGCAGCTGCTGCTGTCATCTTGATTTTAGCACATTATATATTTCTTTACTCTCCAACATTAAGAACTCAATTTTTTGCAGTTTTAAGCTATTGATATGTAGAAATTTGTTAAATTAAGAGTGGAAATATAATATAAATGAATTGATAAATACTAGTAGCTTCTGGGTCACTTATTGGAAACCATATTCCTAATATCTAACATAGGTCATGAAACATTGTTGCACTAATTAAAATTGACTGATTTTATCAGATCTTATAAAATAGACAGATAAATGAGAAAGACATAACATATTAAGATTACATTTTGTAGTCTGTTGCAAACCACTTGTGTGATTTGAGTTTTGCTTTATTTCATGAATTTAAAAGAAAAATAAGGCAAAACTTAACCTTCAGTTTGTATATTTTACTGTTTGTATATTTACCTATAAAAATTATTCAAACAAATAGGGTAGGAGCTGGGGAGGTGGAGTTTGAACCATTGGTGAAGAAATGCTGACACTGGTATGTTGGAACATTGTACTCCTGTAATTATATTATTGACAGCATTGTAAATCATAGCGCCTAATTAAAATAAAAATTACCAAAGGATCAGATAGATAGAACAGAGGTTTAGGAGATTGCTTTGGATGTGACTACCTTCAATTTGATCCAACACACAGATGGGATCTTGTGTGTTTCGCAAGTGATCCTTGATCAACAAGACAGGGATAAGTCACGAACTTGGCTGAATGCTCACAACTCCTAAACAAATATTAAAAAATTCATGACATGGGTGAAGTGTTTTATATTAAAAATGCTGATAACTTACCCTGAATGCACCAAAAATAAGATAAATGATAGAGATAGAATGAAAAGCAAAATAAAAACAACGTGAGGGATGGCGTGAGATGGTTCCTTGAGTACCAGGTGTGACCCCTACCCATTGTCAGGAGTAAAACCTGAACACTGTCAGATGTGGTCCTGCACTCAGCAAAAGAAAGTAAGGCCTAGAGTTAAATTTGTGGATAAATGTGTAATTCAAGGCATATTTAATCAAGCATGATTGTTGCAAAAGCCTCCAAAATAAATACAATAGATTTTATAAACTGAAGCACACATATTCTACATTCCTCTAGAATTATACCTGCACTTTTATGCACAACATATAGTACAATTAATTGTATTCACAAGAATTGAAACCATCTTTAATAACCCTCATACAAAAAACATTCTCTATTTTTTGTATGATGATATTGTTATAAACATAAAATCAAAAATATACGAATGGATAAATGTTCAAAGTACGGATGAAAAGTGTGATCAAAGTAAAAAAAATATAAAGCAAAATGAGAATATATTTTAAGGATTTCTTTATCTGCTAAGAGATTATTTTTTTTAAAAAGTAGATGATGCATCAAAATTTTAGTAACCGTTAACTCTGATCTTGCAACAGGATGATGTTTATAATAAAAGCATTTAGTTGATGACCTTATGCTTGCTATATTTTTGTTTTAAAATGATATGTGTGGGATGTAGTCAAAGAACAAGAAAACAGCTCATATTGCATTTTCGCTATTAGAGGTTATGAAAAAAAAAACCACACACACACTCTGCTTCTTCACCTAGTATGGCAGACTGCAAATGACGCACTTTCTTGTCCTTGTCTGCTGGCCTGCTTTCTCCTGGCAGTTTTTGACTTGCAACAGTTGTCATTAGACTTGAATCTCCCTACAAAGACACATCTCTGTTTCTTCATTCCCCCATCCACTTGTCTTCTCCACAGCGTACATTAGAATAATGACGCAATCATATACTATATAATAAAGATGAATAATCAGTAGTCAAGTGCAACAACTAGGTAGGTGCAGCACTGCCAGGCAGTAGCTGCCTGAACTGTCTTGCCTTACTTGTCTCTGTGTCCTTTTGCAACAAAAACATTCTTAAGTATCAATTTTACTATATGGTTCATATTTTGAATGTTTTTAAATGAATCGAATATTAGAAGACTGAAAAAATCTACATTACATATACCAGTATAAATTTCCATTTTAATAAAACGAAGTATATTTGAAGGAGTACATTAAAGGAGATGGAGAAAAGTTATCTGAGAACAGCCACTCCTTGAAGATATTTCTACATACCTTACTGAGAAAAGGAGAAATCCTTTCCACTGCCATTACTGCCACTGCATGCAATAAGTATTTAACATATGGATATGTGTAATATGCATCATTTTAATCTAGTGTCTCTTGTCTCTTTCTGTATCTTACACACATATATATTCTTTCTTCTAGCCTCTCTCTCTAGTTTTGGGTGCATATTCAGCATTGATGGAGGATACTACTGGCTCAGTGTTTAGGGCTTGCTTCTTCAGGGGACCATGCAATAACAGAAATAAAACCCATGTTTTCTATATACAAAGTATATGTTATAGTCCTTTAATATTCATTCCCTCCCTGAATAGTAATTCTTGTACACAAGCTACAATGTGAATAACATTTCATGAGCCAGTTTTTGTTTTTTTTAAATATGTGACTTTCTCTAGTCATAGAAAATAAAACCTAGTATATTATAGATAGAGAATTGTTTATGTTTGTAAATTTAATATTAACCTACAAGAATATAGTTTGTACTCAATTTCAACATTATAATTTTTACAGGGGAATATAAATTTTAACCTATTATTTTCAACTTCAGTCTACCTTTTAATATATACACTCCTAGCTATCCTCCAAAATTTTGCTAACTACTGATTACATGAAAACAAGGAAATGTTAATAGCGATTGCTCTAAGCATATTTCTGTCTTTTCAACCTACTCATTGAACTTTACAGCTCAAGAAAGGAATACAATCATCAAACATCTGGATTATATGCAATGTTCAAATCATAATCACATATATTTGCATCCTTAAAGTGGAATTGTCTAGATTGCTTTTATTAGAGTCAATGAGTTATTATTTTGTAATAATAAAAACCTCTTTCTTCCATGTCACCAGTTTACCTTGATTCACACTTACTTGAAAAAAATTAAGTGGGAAAGTATGAAAAGAATGTCTCTAGCATTCTTCCAACAAATCTTTCTGCCATCCTATTGTATATCTTTATGTACTATAAGTTTATTACAAAGAATTAATGTACCTATTCTCTTGAAAAGCCTATTTACAAGCCATTTCTCTCATAAATGACATATTTCTTTCATCTTTTCCCTGTTTCCTTTCTTCAAGGACACAGCTCTTCTATACAACTCCTTGTTATCCAGAATCAGCAGTCTTTCTCTCCTATATCATTGAATTACTACCAAAATTTTAAAAAGCAAAGCCAAGCAAAACATTGTTCCTCTAAACCCTATCTATGCTGTTATCATCTCAATATGTTGAATAAAATGTATTGAAAGAATTTCTCCAATGATGCATACAGGATCAACTTTGTCAGTTCTGAAATATTCTATCTACTACACCAACATATTGTGGTTTAACATAATTAGTGACCTGTTTTGTTTATGTTAGCTTATTCATGGTATCTAGCATGGTTGGCAATCTCCGATGACACTTCTATTCTCTGTTTGCCTTTGTTTCTTAGGGTAGGATGGTTGCACCTGGAGGTATTCTAGCTCAAAACATTTATAAAAAGACTCAGGGGACCTTATACGGTACAGGGGACTAAACCACATTGGACAAATACAAGGAAAATGTCAAATATCTTTCCCACTGTAGTATCACTCTGACCTAAAATCTGATGTATATGTATATCCATATGTACACATATATGAATATATAGTTTTCTTATATATCTTATATATACTTCTATATATCTGGATATATAGTTCTCTTTGTTTTGAGGATATACTCTGAGATGTTCATGACATTTATTTATAACTCTTCAGTAAGAAATTATTTTTATGGGGCTCCTGGTACAATATTGGGTGCTTGTAATTTATACATAATACTCACTGTACCCACACTGATCCCTGAACCTCCAATTTTGCTTTAGAATCTTTGCAACCACAATGTGTGTATTCAATTATATTTTATTGCAAAGGTCATTCCTTTAAAATTTTCTGGATTCCACACTCTAGTTAAAATACAAATATAAGTTCAGAGCCTAATGCCCTTTTTATCTATATTTACTCTTAGCATATTTATTTTACCATCTGTTACTATCCAAAATTACATATCCAGTGTTAATCTTTTCTGAGTCTCAAACTCCCTTATAAAATTATTCATAAAACATTTATGTTTCTCTACAAGGAATAAGTATTTTAATTTCTATTTTGAACACCAGAAAAACAAATTTACATTTAACATTTAGAATTTATATTTACAATATACTAAAAATTAGCTTGCTATTGTAAAGCAGAGTACAATTCAAACATTTTAGAATTTGGCATTCTGACTCTTGGTTATTTTTAATAAATAAATTTTATTACTTTCTTTTTATTTCCTTCTGATCATTTAATTTTATTTAGCCACACAATATTAAAAACAGTAGTGTATATATGTATATGTATGTGCATTAATGTTATATATTATATATGAGCCATTTAAATAAATTCTCTAGACATTCTTAAAAACTGCTACCATATTTGATCCATTATATTATAATATGTATTTAATTTTATATTATTGATATTTTAATTGAATTCATATTGTTTTATTAGAATAATCTTTATTTTAATTTATGAGCATCTAGCACTGCTTAAATTTAGTCACTAATTTTCTTTTTTAATTTTATTTTTATTGAAGTAACATTTTATTATGAATTATATATTTCAAGCTACAATAACTAAAATGGCATGGCATTGGAATAAAAACACAGAAAACAATGAAAAAGAAGAAAGAAAAACTCAGAATAATAAATCTACATTATTATACACTGAGAGTTTATGAGCAAGGAGCCACAAGCTTACAATGGAGTAACAAAAAATCTCTTCAAAAATGGTAGTTGGATAGTCATGTACAGTACAATGACATTAGAATATTAATATCATGCACACAAAGAATAAAATAATTGATTAAACATTGATATATAAAACCTAACATCATGAAATACAGATAAATGTCAGGGGATATAAGATAGGGGTTGGGATGTTATGGCCAAGAAGTATAGTCTCTAGTGACCACACCACCAACCTTACCTATGGAACTTAACCAGAGTACAATCCAAAGAGAGGCATATGTGTAAACAACATCAATAATGGAATGCAAGTTTCCACAGTGTTCACTGTAGTCAAGTGTGCAAGTACTGAAATACTGGTATGCTATGTAATCCTAGTGAGTGCCCATCACAGCTATTACTGTAAAAATACCACAGCTCGAGGTGTTTGTGTGTATGTGTGTATATGCATATATGTGCATGAACACAGTAATAACACAACAGACAAGGGAATTGTAAATTAAATAAGTAACAACTGGACTTTGGAGATAGAACAAGGATTAGGCCAATGGCTTCCATTTAAATGACCCAGGTTCAATCTCTGGCACCTTTCTGAGTGAAGGCCCCTGAGTTAGAGCCAAAAACATTGGACTCTAGTTTTGACTGTTGATCCAGTTGGTGGAGGATCACCTGAGAGGACTCAGAAATCCAAGCACTATTTGGTTGGTTCCTCACACTCTCAGAAAGAGAAAAACCCACAGGTTTGATACCTTCTGAGATATTTTTGGCATCAACACCATTGGTAAAAGCAAAAAAAGAAAAAATAAATAGGGTTTGTCAAACTAGACAACTTTGGTACAATGAAAGAAATTTACCTCAAAACAGCAAGATATCTAACTGAATGAGAGAAGTTTTCGCTTATAAGTCTGAGAGGTGTTAATACTACAAATATACAAATAACTCATACAAATCAATAATTAAAATTCTTTCACATAAATCTCAGAAGACCTGAAAAAATACAGTCCTCCAGAAAGCTTATGAGATTGTCAATAGGTATATAAAATAAGTTCACCATTTATTTTGCAAATACTATGCAGAATTTGATGTAAAGGATTTTTAATAAAGCTATTAATGTCAGGGCTGGAGAGATAGCATGTAGGTAAGGTGTTTGCCTTTCATGCAGAAGGTCGTTGGTTCGAATCCTGGCATCCCATATGGTCCCCCGAGTCTGCCAGGAGTGACTGCCAGGTGTGACCCTCCCCCCACAAAAAAGCTATTAATGTCGATGATATTACAGAAAAAATGAAAATATATATCTGAAACCTTGTAAGGTTTATACTAGAGATGTATAGGGGGATATTGCATATAGCAGCAATAAATTTGTACATGTTGTTTCACCACACAAGAATTTATTTGCTGCTTCTTTAGTATTTAAAGACTTCCTTATAGGAAGTTCAGTTCAGTTTCTATTAGTTGTTGATTCAAAATTTTTATTGGTTTGCACTTTCAAAATACCAAGAAAGGAATGATTTTTCCTTCTTATAAAAAAGCTTGAGTTAAATGACATACAGAAATCATATTATTCCAGGATGACATTTATCCTTCCTCCACTATGTTTCATTCTTGATCATTGCCTTAAAAATATATTCTATGTTTTGAATTATTCCCTTTTCTATTTTCTTCTTTCTTGTTGGAGTTACACACATGCATGGCTATGATAGTCATGCAATTTTAATTTGAGGTTTAATTGAGATTCATTAATATTGAGATGTTTGCACTCATCTCTAGTATAAACTGAGGTTTACACTTATCCGTTGTGGTGTTCTTACATAACCTAGTTGTAGAGTTTGCTGAGGTTGCTGTGGGGCTCAAACTTGCGCTCACCTGGGGTTGCACTTCCTAGTGTAATGAATGCATATCTTCAACTTTTAATATGCAGCAATAGTTGCATCCCTCTATTTCTGTTTCTCAAACTTATCTGGCTACTGTGTTGCTGAAAATCATAGTACCAGAAATTAGAAATAGCAAAGCTGTTAGAATTGCACTTGATGTATATAGCAGTAAGTAGGCTTACCAAATCTAATTTCTCAGACCTTAAATTTATGATAATATGTTAATATATTTAGTAAGGGTTATATGAAAGTTTACATGTAAAATAACAAATACTAATTGCTTATATATCTATTCTAAATTATATATAATATATAAGACATTGTTTAACAGATTATTGTTTGCCTTCTTAAAATGGAACTGAAATTCAATCAATGAAAGAATAAATATAAATTTAACTTATAAGGTATATTTAAAAATAATTCTATTTTTGTGGGGGTACAATGGTGACGCTCAGGGGTTACTCCTGGCTATGTATTCAGAAATCGTTCCTGGTTTGGGGGAACCATATAGGATGCCAGGGTATCAAACCGTGGTCTGTGCTAGCCTAGTATTTGCTAGGCAGACACCTAACCTCTAGTGCCACCGCTCCAGCCCCTAAAAAGTTATTCTTATCTAGGGCTCCAGTAAAAGAACTGGTTTCTAAATTGGAGAAAATACAGATCAACTGTATTTGGTACTTACTGCATAGAACTATTCAAGAGGAATATCAAGAATAAGAACAAGAGTTCTTTCAAGTTTTCTTGTAGCCAGATATGTAAGATGAGCTGGAGGTATTTTACAGTGAGTAAGGCATTTATTTGCATTGCATGCAGCTGACCTGGGTTCAATCTATGATAGCACATATGTACCATGAGCACTGCTGCAAAATAAAGTATAAGCACAGAGCCAGATTAAGTTCTGAGTAGAGAACCAGAATTAACTCTAAGGTATCGTCCAGAAATGGAGGAGGAGAATGAAGAGGAGAGGAAGGAAGGATGGAAGGAAGGAAGGAAGGAAGGAAGGAAGGAAGGAAGGAAGGAAGGAAGGAAGGAAGGAAGGAAGGAAGGAAGGAAGGAAGGAAGGAAGGAAGGAAGATGGGAGGGAGGGGGAAAGGGATGGAAAAGAGAGGAGAAAGAAAGGAAAAACAAAATAGATCCGATTCAAATTTATTTAATGCACAATATCAAATTCTAAAATCAACAATTAATTAGTAAAATTATCATTGCAGTGTTATTTTTCCAAGTATTCTAAATTCAATGTATATTTACACTTACAGCACATCTCAATTGAGACTAATTAAATACAATCACTGCTGACTAGTAGCTTCTATATAGCCACTATATTCATCAGTATAGTAATGGCCTATATCTGTAAATGAATCTCAATTTAAGATGCAAATACATTTAAGTGGACAGTTGTTAAAATCCCTAACTACTATTTTGTGAGAATAAATGAGAATTTCAAACAGGAAAGGAGAGGAGAGATACATTTATTTCCCCCTAATTCTACTTTAGTAATTTCATGATGAAGTATTTACAATATTCCTATTCAAATAAACATGGTTTTCTACTTTACCACCTGCTGCAGCAACTTTAAAATGGCGCAAGTAAAAAGCTACTAAAAATTATAAATTGCCACCTACGTATTCCTGCCCACATAATGATAATTAGACATATTTTTGAAGGACCACAAATTATTGCCAGACAATTAGATATAGCCCTATGAAGCTCCTAACAACAATTTAAACAAGATTTTTGGAAGTAGAAAAAAGCAAGTTTGGAAAATTTCACTGTTTTTTTAAAGTCAAACATATCTTATTACTCGTAATATTTTAGATATTCTTTAGAATATAATATAAATAAGAAATTACTCTTGTTTCAAAGGAAATGAATCAAATAAGTAACCTTAAGCCTATTTCTATCTACTAGAACTGAAGCTTTATGAAAGGCTATTTTATTGAAGTATATTGAACATATAAATATGTACACATTCCTAATAGACAGAACTTTATAAATTTAGAAACTAGTTTATAGGTGTAAATTATCATCATAGTCTTTTCCATAAACCTATCCACATTTTTAAAAGTATATGCTAATCTATTTGTGATAAGAACACAAAATAAGCTTTACCCTACTAGAAAAATTAAGTATACAATTAATTACTCTTAATTAAAGTCCTTATTTTGCAGACTTTACTCTGACTTGTTAATATTCAAAGTAAAATTCTGCTCACTTTAATAATTTCTCATTTCTCCCTCTCTAGAAACCCTGTTAACCAGCATCCTGCTCTATGATATTCTGAGCATGGCTCTTTTAGTAATACTTCGTAAATTTTTCACTATATCTTGCGTATTTTATTAATATAATGCCCTTTCGGTTAGTACATTTTGTTATAAGGATGGCACTTCCTTTATTTTCTACAAAAGGTAATATTTTATTATGTATTTCCATTATTATATATTGGTATATTCTAATAGTTATATAGTATTACGTAACCATTTTATTCAGCTGTATATATGTGAAATACCTATCTACCTGTGTCTATCATCTATCCCTTTATTTTTTTTTAGGTTTTTATCATCTAACTATAATTTCTTCTTTCTTCAGCACTCAGTTAGTTTTTAGGTTAATTCTATGTCTTAACTCCCTTCCTTCTCTCCCTCCCTCCCTCCCTTCCTTCTTTCCCTTGATTTTCTTTTTTTTTTAGAGTTTTCATTTTATTATTTTTAATTTAGACCATGGTTACAAGGTTGTTCATTAGGTTATTTTCAGAGATAAATTTGTTCATGATGAGTTACAGCTATATGATGGACCTTCACCAGTGAGCATTTCCTATGACCAATGTCCCCAGTTTCCCATTACTCTCCCTGATGCTCTCTTCTCTACAATCCACCCACCCCATGCTTTGGGATAGGCATTTTTTTTGTTTTTTTGTTTTTTGTTTTTGGGTCACACCCGGCAGTGCTCAGGGGTTACTCCTGGCTCCATGCTCAGAAATTGCTCCTGGCAGGCACGTGGGACCATATGGGGCACCGGGATTCGAACCGATGACCTTTTGCATGAAAGGCAAACGCCTTACCTCCATGGGGGGGAGATAGGCATTTTACCTCTCTCTCTCTCTCTGTCTCTCTCTCTCCTTCTCTCTCTCTTTCTCTCTCTCTCTTCCCTCTCTCCTCTCTCTCTTATTATCTTATCATTATTGACATTGTGGTTTGCTGCCATACATATCACTTTAACTCTTTCAGCACTCAATTCTTGTCCAGAGTCATCAGTTTCAACTATCACTTTCATAGTAGCAGAACTACATGGTGGAATACTATGCAGCCATTAGGAAAAATGAAGTCATGAAATTTGTTTATACAAGGATGGACATCGAGATTATTATGCTGAATTAAATTAATCAGAAGGAGAGATAAACATATGATAACCTCATTAATTTGTGGAATATAAAGAAAATAAAAATCAGTGTGGAGATGATAATACAGAGAAAACAGAAATGAGGATTGGGAGGACCAGTCCATGGTAGGAAGCTTGCCACAAAGAGTGGAGAGTGCAGTTAGAGTAGAGGAGAATCCTTTTTTTTCTCGTTCTTTCTCAAATTCTTTACTGCCTTTTATGTCTCTTTACAATTTGTATCTAGTTATTGTGATATCTATTTTTTTTTTTTTTGGTTTTTTGGGCCACACCCGATGACGCTCAGGGGTTACTCCTGGCTATGCGCTCAGAAGTCGCTCCTGGCAGGCATGGGGGAACCATATGGGGAACCGGGGGATCGAACCGCAGTCCGTCCTAGGTTAGCGCAGGCACCTTATAATAGTTTGAAGCATACAGTATTCCAATACCACACATACCACGTAAGTGTTAGTTTCACTTTAGCAAGGTATGTCCAAATCCCAAACCTCATATACAGACCCTCCTCTCCTTTGGCAAACTTTGTTTCTGAAAGTTAATTCCTAATGTCTTATAACAATATATGTTTTATTCTCATACTACATTTTATTATATTTCACATGAGAGAAATATTATATTTCCCATGAGAGAAAAATTCTGTATTTGCCCTTATCAACTTGATCTACCATGACAGCCTTTCATTCCATTCACATAATGGAAAATTAAGTTAATTCATCTTTTCTTATAGTTGAGTAGTATTCCATTGTGTATGCACACCACAATCTACTTTCCACTCGTCTTTTCTTGATTGTTTCCAAAAATACTAGCTGTCCACAGTGCTACACATAGTGCTGAAAAGAACAAAGGATTGAGAATGCATTTTAAAGAATGCCATTTGGATTATATGCAAATAATTGGAATTGCTCTTATTGTTAGTCATATTATTTTAGTGTCTTTTCACCCTAGGATATTCCCAATAAGTTTATTAATATTCCTTTGCTTGTTTCCTTAAACTTACCATAATGCTACGAGGCTCATATTTTTGTTCTTCCTATTCTTTACAGTATCATTTGAAGTGATTCTTAAAGTCCTTACTTGATTCTTACTGTGTTCTCATTTGAACTTTGAGAATAATTTCAATAACATTTTGTGTGAATTTTGATCTCCTTTGAGAGTTAATATATTTTCTTTGATTTTCCATTATACATTAGGTGTGTCTGAATCTTTGGATTAAATGTTGAATTCTTTAAGAGAAATGACACATATTTGATTATTTTATTAAAGGTAAAAAATTTTATGCAGTAAAAAATATAATATTTATTGAATGATGTCAAATCAATTGACACAAAAAATGAAATTTATGCAAAATAATATATTATTAGTTCTTTTATTATTGCAAAATCCTAAATATTAATGTGATGTTTGGATATTTTTTATTGTTTCATTTAATATATCAGTCTCAGAAGACTAAGAATTCATCTCATTCCCATGTGGATATGAAATTGTTAAATCATCTCTCTGAGCAATAATACATCAGGATGTGCTCCTTTAGTTGGCAGCAGAGGGGTAAAAGAAAGTGAAGAGGAAGGATATCTATGTCGACAAGTTCTTAGTGATATTTGATGATTATTACTGTCTACATCTTTGACTCAGGTACAGAAATTCATTGTTACCATTTCAATTATTACTTCACCTCCTTGTTAATATCTTGATAGAATAGATTGGGTGATAAATAATTTTAGAAAATTCATACTTTTTGTACTAATTCTTTTATCTCATTTTTCATTAACATTAAATAAATGTATTTTAATTGTGTCATATTTTATTTGAGGCCTATATCAATATTTTCCTTTTAAAAATTATATCTCATAGTAAGGTTGGATAATATTTTTTCTTCCAGACTGCATTAGTATATTATTGATTACAATTTGAGATTTCCAAATTAAAAAAATAATACATGGTATTAAGAAACATGATACATAACAATATATTTTAACACAAAATATACTAAGTTGGGTATATGTGTACCTTCTAGAAACTGTAAACAGATTCTTCAACAAACAGACTTCAACATAATTTCTTGTAATTGTTTACAACTTTGCTTTTTGCTTCTCATGATTTCAGATTCTTATTACATATGTAAACTTTTAAAATATCTTTAAAAATTCATCAAGAAATTTTACATTTTTACGTAAGTAGAAATGTGAGAACATTTTCATTAAAGGGAGTTCTCTGATGCAATTCCTTTGCATATTTGTGAAGAAACTCAACGTTTGCGTCAGTAATCTGAAGGGAAAAAACAGTGAGGAGTATTCTGAAAACTTTTTTTGATTATAGTTTTCTGCTTGAGTACATAATCAACTTCACAGTTAGACATGTCTTAGAGCTATTAAAAGTACTGGCGTTCTGTATTAAAAAGCACAAAAGTGCTTTCATTTTCAGAAAATGTTCTAAAGCACAGAAATCAAGTAATATAACTTTTAGGATTTATAAGTTAATTTGGTAACCTTCTTAGACTCCATAGAAACAAAACTTCCTGGGTAATTCACTCAAAAAGGTCTAACATGTATGTACCAAAAATTATGTACCAAAAATATTCTGAGAAGAAACTTCAACCTGAAAAAACAGTTGAATAATAAATCAAAGAAAATTTAACAACTAAAATATTTTTCTATTTTTCTAATAGTTACAAAATATGAAGAAATATCCTAATACATAGCTAGAGAAACAGTACTGGGATTAAGGCATTTGTCATGCATGCTGCTGACCCCAGTTTGAGCCCATAACTGTAGCTGAAGTGGTAGCAAATGCCTACGTAAGAACTAGAATTAATCCTCATTCACCAGAGATTGTCACTCAAAGCCCTCACACAAAAAGAGATATATGAATTTTAATTTGGTGATTTAATTTTTACACCCCATTTGTTGTGGTGTTTATACTTTGAATTTTGAGGTTTGTTAAGGATTCCAGGTTCCACTCAAGTAGTTGTAATACTTACTTAAGTCCTATTTGTAGAACTTGCAAGGGGTCACTTTGGAGTTCACACCTGTATTTACCTGGGTTACACTCTTGATCACAGTGTTCACAAATATATTTTTATTAATGGTACTCAATAAGGGTCACAACATTTCATTGTATTGCTTATAAGAACTGAAACAAGAGAGCAGAGCTGCAATGAACAGCAGATTCGCTAGGATTGCAATTGGCACATCCAGTGGTTCTAGTGATCAAACTCATGGTTTAATGGTTTAATTCCTTGCAAGACAGACATTTTAGTCAATGAGCAATCGTCCTGTTCCACTTATTTTATTATTAAGGTCTCTATTAGTAAACATCAAATCCTGTAATCAAGGTTATGGAAGCCCTTCTTCAGAATTTATCATGAGCTATAGAACTGAGCACCTACGTACAAAATCCAGGTACTATACGAGGAACAGTATTAAATTTAAAAAGAAAAAAATTTAAATGATATGAATATTAAAATTTAGGGCATTGGTTTTTATACCTTTTCTTTAAAAAGTATATTATCTTGATTTGAAGACTTGGACAAGAGCAAATATACCAATTTATCATTAAAAACTCCTTTGAAATCCTTACATACTATAGGTTCAAAATTATTAAAAATGAAAATACTGGCTTCTCTTTTGAGATGAAATCAGTAGTCCTGGGGCCAGAGCAATAGTGCAGTAGTACGACGTTTGCATTGCTCGTGGTTAACCCAGGACAGATCTGCTAGATCCTGGCGTCCCATATGGTTCCCCAAGCTAGGAGCAATTTCTGAGCTTATAGCCAGAAGTAACCCCCGAGCGTCAACACGTGTAGCCCAAAACCAAAAACCAAAACAAACAAACAAATCAGTAGGATTGTATAATCACTTACCTGTAAGAGTACTGGGAATTTAAAAATAATTCCTAATGATTTTAACCTCTTGCTTCAACAATCAGGTAGATGCTAATCTCCTTAAAACATTATTTGAATAATTTTCATGTTTTATATCCTTTCATTCTTTCTCTAAGTAGCTTTATTAAATTTGAGATTATTTTCTTTGACTGATATGTATTTCTCACCTTATTGTCCATTTTATGTTTGTCACTCACTACTTTTACCCCTAACATTGTGTTCATGATATGCACATTTTTTGTCATTGTAGTTTTCATTCTTATTGCCATATTGTATTGAATTTCCACTCCTACTAAGAATATGGTGAAATCCAAACTGGCTTAAATAATGAGAAAATACATTTTTTTTCAGATGTAGGGAAAACTTCAGAAATGACAACTACAGTTGTAAAGTTTTCTTCCATTTCTCTGTATTACCTTCTCCTGATCATATAAAAGTTGCTAGAATATATGCTTGTATTCTATAAGACACAGGAAGAACCTATCTTCTGAGTGTGGATTTTTCACTTTAGTTTCTGTTGACCAGATTTTCAGAGATATATTTCTATTTATATAAATTTGGTTGGGAAAAATTTTGAAATATAATCAGTACCACCAAAGTAATCTATTATTCTTTCACCATGGTGATCCATATACAAAATTGACCAAGAAAAAAAAAATGCAGTTCTATTTAAACTATTGAGCAATACAAAGAGCAGAAAACAAAATATTTTTTATTATTTATTTATTTTTTTGAAAACAAAATATTTTTATGGGCTAAATATGACTAGGGCTAATGTCAATAACAGCAAAAATCAGGAAACAGGAAACTAATGAATATGTATTAATAGAGAGTAGAAATATTTCTATAAAGATAATAAATTGTTGGAATAAATCCTAGTACCATACTATAAATATGATGACTACTTAATATTGAATTGATATTTGAGTTTTGCAAAGAGTGATTATTATAAAATGTTTTTTTCATAAGTCCTTGGAGATAGTACAGAGGTTTGGTGTTTATGTCTTAAATATCTGAGCTTTATCTTCAGTACCACATATGGCCACTTGAGCATCACTGGGTATAGTTGAGGTGGCTGTAGGCCTGATAAACATTAAGTTGTCAAGCTATAAAAGGAAATGTGTGGGGCCAGAGAGATAGCATGGAGGTAAGGCGTTTGCCATTCATGCAGAAGGACGGTGGTTCAAATCCCGAAATCCCACATGGTCCCCTGTGCCTGCCAGGGGCGATTTCTGAGCTTAAAGCCAGGAGTAACCCCTGAACACTGCTGGGTGTGACCCCAAAACCAAAAACCAAAAAAAAAAAAAACCGAAAAAGAAAAAAGAAAAGAAATGTGAGGAGCTCGAAATATAGTACAGAGATTAGTGCATTTGTCTTTGTTTGGCAGACCAGGATTAGGTCCCCAGCATCTCATAGGGTCCCCTGAGCACTATCATGAATGATTTCTGAATATAGAACCAGAAGTAAGCCCTGAGAACTGCTCTGTGTGATACCCCTCCCCCAGCAATAAGAGTGGATTGTATAAATAGGAAAAATATAATGTCAAGAACTGTGATGAGATTACTTTAAGATATGAGTTTAATATGCCACTAGACACCTTTGAAATCTTTCAAGTTGCTAAAAATGGATCTTAGTGTTCAAAGTTTAATTCCTCAAATACCTTTTGCTCTAGGTTTATGAATACTAATATAGATGAAATAAGAACATAAAATATCACCTCAACAAATTACTAGTATGTTTACATATGAAATAGAATGTTCATGAGTATATTCAGAAAAACATTATTATTATACACTATAATACACTATCCATTACTAAATATTATTCAGGCATATACAGAATACAGAGATAGTTACTTTTGTGTAAGGGTCATAACTAATGCTCATCATTCAATATTCAAGCATCGTCTTATTTTTAGACTGAAAATAATAATGGGAATAAAAATATCAATTTGTTTTTACCTATAAGCCTTTTCCTATTATCATATACATAAATTAGTTATATATATTCAAGAGTAGTAGGCCAAAACATAAAAATTAGGAATAAGTAGAGGACAGTTTCCAAATTGGCTCTATTCCAAAATATTTCCACATATCTTCCATTATATTATTGCAAGACAAAAGACACTGCAAATGACTTGACTACACTTCATAATCTTGATGTTAAAAAGTCCTGTGACAAAATTTTGCCAATGGAATGTATCCTGTTCTCAACTTTAACCAGGTCTCCTCCACACTTTCTCTTTCGCATAAGCCAAAACTTGGATATATCTATCTTATTTCTACCATGCAAATGAAAAAGTTACTTATAACACAGGTAAGACCCTGTATGTTTATGGTAAGTAGAGCATTCTGAAATTCAGATGCACTAAAATAGGGAAATAATAGGCTAAAAAGGTATTTCATTGCTTTTAGTATTTACTGAATTGTTGGGTTCTCTTACTTGCAAAGGTCTTTAAGATAACTAAATAGAAATCTATTTCAAAACACAATAATAGTTTTATATTTATAAAGGTGAAATTTAAGCTTGAGGAAACACAAGAAAATGAATAGCCAAGCTAAACAGTTGTTGAAATTTCTACCCCTCAATGATTATTTTCAATCAGGAATCACAACTACAATTAGGAAGGCTCAAAGGCCCATATGTGAATCCAGGGAGAGAGCCTAGATCAGACAAATCCCCTTGCTGCTATACTATCTCTCCAGCCTAAATTTTTTTAAGTAAATTGTTTATCATTCAAATAATTCAGCATCAATAAACTCATTATTTTCTTTTCTCAAATTCTGATGTACTACATATTTGAGAATATTGGATTTAATAAATAACTCCCTTCATAACTGCATCATAAATATGTCAACTTACAATAAAAGGAGATTCTGAATGGTTTGATCTAATAAGCAAAATCTATTATGGATTATACCTAATTATGTTTAATTCTGAACATTTAGATTTGCTAATATCAATTTAAAACTCTTAATTTCATCATATTTACTTTTTATGATGTATAATGTTTTAATCAGTCTATAATATTTCTATTAAAATCTGTCATAAGGACAATATATATATTTATTTTATACTACAATTGATAATTCCCATTATTTCAAACAGGAATATTAAATTTTGTCATTAGTTTTTATTGTGAAAATTTTCAGTGAAAATATGTGGTTTAGCAATATAGAAAATAGTTTACTGACATTGGATAATTTTAGTATCTTGTTATAAGAATACTTATTAAATAATTTTAATGTGGCAATATTCATTGACAGCTTTATTTTTCTTTTTAAACAAGACCAAAAGACTTTATATATTTCTCAAATATATTCATGATTCAAGAAGTTCAATAATATGGGTAGGTTTTAGGGTTTGTTTGTTTTTTATTTTACTCAATTTTATTTATTTTTTTCTTTTTTGACACATATGGTGGTGCTCAGTTAGTCCTGGCTCTCTGCTGGTGGGAATCTGGGATCACATGGAATACTGGGTTGGTCTCTTGCAAGGCAAGCAGTCTTCCCACTGTACTTTCTTTTCAGCTCTAGTACAGTTGATTTTGTAATCTAGGAAAGCACTCTTTTTTTTTATTTTAGTGCTACTTTTTAATATGGGAAAAGATGAAGCATTTATTTCTTGGTAAATGGTCATAAAATATCATAAAATAATAAAGCCAATTCTCACTAAATTTATTTGCTAAAAGCAATTATGTTTTGGCTTATTTTTATATATTATAAGGTATTTTACTGTGTAAGAAATCTAAAATTATGAAAATAGACGTCACTGCAACAAGTTACCTAGTTTTTATTTTAGAGCAAATGCTGGCTTAAAATCAATTTTACTCACTATTTCAAGTATACCTTTTGATACAATAAAACTTTTCTCATATCATTGCATTTATCATTTTTAACGGCAGGAAACATTTGTGTAGAAATAAATGAGGCCCATTTTATGAAGGTATTTATCTTCAGAATTAACACATTTTGAAACAATGCTCAAAATATTCCACATTTCTTTCTCCCATCATATCAAATTTACAAGCACTTAACTGGAAGACAAAACGTATTTTTTGAAATTATGTAAAATGTTTTACCTAAAATTTTTCAATGCTACCACAATTGAGCATGGTTTTATTAGCATCATATTATATAAACTTTATCTTCCCCCATTTGCTTAAGAATGAAGAATAATAATTCCTTCAGTATGGACACATTTCTATTAATATCCATTAAGTCACTTAGGAACAAACAAGAAAGTAGGAAAAAGTTCAAATATACCAAATCACTTACAAATCTCACTGTGGATTCTAATTTTTGAGGAGAACTCACTCAAAGCAGATCTCTTGCATATAGCATTCTAATTTTTTTTATAACATCTTGAGGTAGATGTTCATGTTAATAAGAAAATTGTTTAAGGATCAACTAAATCCCAAATTGCAATTTATTTAGATGTCCTATTCATCTTTAATACCCACTGGCTTCTTAAAACTTTTTTGCCCTATCACACGTTTTCCCTATCTGTACCTATTCTTACTATGTTTCTTAGTTTTTATAGGCATGGTTGGTTTAATAATAAAATTTAAAAAAAGTACTACTATCTTAAAAAACAGAACTACAAAATACACAAAAATTATCTTTGCCATATTATTTTGTGTGCCATATAAATTTTTGGAACATAAAAAACAAACACATGACTTGTACTTTTCTAAATGTAACAATTAATTTCTATGGCTCTTTTCTCTACATACCACTTAAATGTTCTGTTCTCCCTATGGTGTTTAGAACATATAATGGTATATGTAGGCAAAGAATAGGTAGGCAGAGTGTTTTTAAAGGTCCAGGATGTGATTTTTAGAAGAATTTGTAGTTAAATCTATCAATTTTTCCATCACTGTAATCACAACTGGGCCTTACCCAACGGGCTTTCGATACAAACATTAATAACTCCTAAAAAACCATTATCCAAAACAAGGTAGAGCTGATTGACTACACTGTGAAGTTTATGAATAAAAAAATAAACTGCTGAGATTAGTTAAACTTTAGATTTAAAACTGTTCAAAGGCGAGAAAATTCATTCTCAAAAAATCTGGTTTAAATAAAGTCAGGTATAAAAATATGTAAATCAACCCACGTACATACTTATTCTTCAAAACATTAGTTTAAAAAAGGAACCCACTCCCAAAAAGTCATACAACGATTTGAGACCATTTTTCATAAACTCGATTTATTTACCAATTCAAAGAATCACTTAGACAGACACTTTAAAAAAAAACAGGGACTAAACAAATCGGTATATATTAAATGTCATTTGCCTAAAGTCCAAGGCCGAGTGTGTCTAAGTTATACATTAGACAGTCGGATCTGAAAAAGAAAAGCAAAACTGGTAGTTTAGAGGGATCTCTAAGGAACACCGATTTATAAAAAGAAAACTTGAAAAAAATGTTGGCCCCGTAGGAAAGTGAAGTGGAAGCGTGAACAGACTCCATCACAACCTGCTCCAAGCCTTGCAAGAGCCAAATCTGGGCGCGAAAAGGCGCGCCAACAGGTCCTCTGCACACCCATAACAGTCAATGAGAAGCAGAGTCAGGAACTTCATTCACTTCCGCCCCACTTCCAATGCAATCCACCCCTCGGGACTCGGACGCGTAGCCGGTCTCCATGGAAACCAGCTGGAGGCCCAGCCCCTCCCGGCCCAATGCTAAGGAGCCTTGAGGAAGTGGTCCGAAACCAGGCGCGAGTCAGAGGCTCAAGTCCGCCGGCAAGGAGCAAACGGAGCTGGGGGCGGGGCCCTGAGCAGACCACGCCCACGACGTCCAGGGCTAGGCCACGCCCACGGCCGCTGGGGCTGCGGCCTCAGGCTACGGCCCCGTCGCCATCCTGGGGTTCAGTGGGCCCCGGGCCGGGTGGGCTAATCTGGGCTTGGCTCTCAGGCGGTTCCTCCTTCTCGTCAGGCCACTGCGGCCCACGCATCTTCTGCTCGAGATGCAGCTGCAGCAGTGCCCGGCGGTACATGACTTCCAGCTTCTCAAGGCGGGCCCTCAAGGCGCTGGCGGTGCTGAGCTCGTGGTCTGAGCCGCCGCCGCCGCCGCCGCCGCCGCCTCTGGCAAAGCGGTTCGGCCCGGCTTCCTCGCAGCCCGCAGCCGCCGCTTGGGCCGCCTGGGCCGCCGTCTCCTCCGACGCTCCGTCCGCGCCGTCTCCGGGCAGGCGCAAGGCCTGGCGGAAGAGGCTGCGGTTCTCGCGCTTGAGCCGCCGGTTCTCCAGCCGCAGCCGGGCGTTCTCCTCGCGGAGCCGCGCGTTCTGCCGGTCGCGCTCGTCCCGCGCGCGCAGGGCCTCCAGGTGGCTGGCGGCCAGGTCGGCGAAGCGCTCTTCCAGCTGCTGGCGGGGGGCGCCGCCCGCGCGGCCTAGCCAGCCCTGCGCGCCGCCGCCGCCGCCGCCGCCTCCACGATGCCGGCCCAGGCCGCCGCCTTCGGGCCCGCCGCCGCCGCCGCAACCGCTCCCGCGCCGGCTAGCGCCACCACGCATGCGCCACATCGCCGCGCTCCGTCCCTCGCCGCGGGCCCAGGTGGGCCTCACGCCGAAGCGCCGGCGAGTTGGCGCCCGCGGTGCTGGATGGAGGAAGAGCGCAGTGGCTTGGCGGGCGGCGGCGGCGGCTGGCCCGAGGCCAGAGGAGGCCGGGTGTCTGCCGGGGCTGAGGCGTGTCTTGTCTCCGACCGTAGCAGCTGCCCCCCGCCCCGGGCCTGCGTGCGAGCTCCGGGCCCGCACGGAGCACACACAATCCGTACCCCGGAGCAAACGCTCCCCGCCGCTCGCGTGCGGGCCGCAGCTCCAGCCACTGGGCTCGCTCTCGCGCTCGCTCTGCCTGGGCAGTGCTGCCACCCGCGACCTCGCCCCGCTTTGCTTTGCTCGCTGGCGCAACCACCGGTGGTTTCCTCGCTCTTCGCAATAGCAATCTGCCAGTAAAATAGAGCCGCCAAAAAAAAAAAAAATCTAGAACGTTAAATTAGGGGAGAAAATGATTACAGGCAAGGCTGGCGTCTAGATCAGATGTGATGGAAAGTTTCACCCATGACCCAAGCCCATCTGGGAATGGGACCTTGTATCCCAAAGCATAAAAGAATAAAATGATGAAATTACAAATCATCTGTAGGATAAAGAGCAGACAGAGTTGGTGTGCTCAGGCCAATTCACAAAACTAGGG